>CATIWO010126780.1:0-11055 GCA_949673435.1 Macaranga tanarius | reverse complement strand
TTCGTCGGGTTCCCCGGACAAAAGCCATATAGATCTCTGAGTTAGCTTCGATTTGATATATTACGGGCCCCGTGACTCATCCAATGCTGAAAGTTAGGTCCTCCTTAAGCAACGCTGTGCATCTCAATCCAAATTTGAGTGTTGGTCAATTATCAAGCTTGTATAAGTTCTGCCATTTGATGTTCTTTATCAATCATTCATAATAATTTAGTCTCTTTGTCTGAGACTCAGAAATATATGATGTTCATATATCTTATAAGTTCTTTAGTACAAATATTATCAATATATGACAATACTCAAGTATCGAACTCGTTTTCTAACATCTTAATTATTCTGGTATGTTATTCTAGGGTTCGGTTCAAGTATATTCTTCAATTTATTCAAAAACAATCGAAATAGAGTGAAATTCAGGTTGCAGAGGTGCCTTCTCTGCATAAGAGCGCCGCCCTTGCTGTGTAGAGGCACCAATAATGGTTACAGAGGCGTCGCGTCTCCCAGAAGTTGAGAAGGCGTCACCTCCTTCCTCAGAGGCATGCGCTTCTAAGGTGAACATGCATCGCCTGTATGAAGAGGCACCACCTGCTCGGCCTAAGATCTGGTTCAAAATCAACAGCAACCCATACCAAAATTTTACAATTCTCATAAAAATAATCACACCAAAAGTTCATACGATATATATAAGCTAAAGATCAACTTATATGCAACCCAAAAACTTCACAATTAAGTCTAGATCTATATTTAAAGATTCAAATAAAGTCTAAAGCTTCTAAAATAAAATCAACTATAAAAATACACTTAAAGATTTAATCAAAACAACCACTCATTGATTTCTCCTGCTAATTTATTGCTGGAACTCGAAACTGATCTTCAGAGCTCCTCTTCTTCCTCTCCTTCTTCTCTTTCTCTTCTCTTTCTTCTTCCCTTTCTTCCTTCTACCTTCTCCATCTTCTTCTTCCTTTTTCCTCTCCTTCACCATACTTCTTCCTGTAGAGATCTAACAACTCTCCCCCCTCTTCACCACTTTAGTCCCTTCTCTTTTCTTACTCCCTTCACTCTCACATATTTCAATCACATCTTAACTTCTCTTTTCAATTTTATCCTTATAAACTTTCATTTAATTAAATCCCACTTTAAATTCTTATATTTTATTCTTATCGATTCTCACCAAAATAAAAATGTTAACTCCTAACAACGTCAATTTAATATAAGATAATCAATTTCTTAATTATTTACCCAAAATAATTAACAACAATTAACTCTAATTAACACTAATTTAATATAATCAAATAATCCTTAATTATCATTAATTTAATTTAATCCGGTTCAAGGACACATATATTACATGATAAGAGAGACTTTTTGCCTTTATTACATTAATTATAAAATAATAGACTTTTTATTTATTTTATTTAATACAAAATAGTGACATTTTAAGAGGTATTGCAAGACTGAATCCTTAAAGGTCTCCATTATCACTTAACTAACAAATCTTTCTTTTGAGTCAAAATTGATTTAAGGTATATAACTAAGAAAGTGCCACACAGCACAAATAAATATGATGTGGCAAATTTTATTTCCCTAATTTTATATATTGTATACAGATAAATCAAAATTTAATATCCAAATTGTCATAAGTGCAAAATTTGATAACTACCATTGTATTTAACCCTCTTTTATGAATACATATTCATACCGTATAATTCTAATACCAGTTACTGGTACTTGTTTAGTACTTAAGTTGCTTTTAGCTAGCTTTTTCACTGAATGGTGAAAACTCAAGGGCTCTTTAGTTTTGGAAAATATTTTTTGTTTTCCTTTTTCAGTTTTCTTTTCCTTTTCTTTGTTTTCTATTTCTCATTTTCCAAAATAGAGAACAAAAAATAGAAAATCATGTTTTTGTTTCAACTTTTCATTTTACATTTTTTTTATATTCTCATCATTTTTATTTTTTCTAATAAAATTTAATAGGAATAAGTACAAAAAAGTACCATGTGATTAGACATTTTTTCACTGAAAGGATTGTGATTTTTTCGTAACATTTAAGGTCTATGGTTTGATTCCGCTTACCGTTTAGTACCCTACTCAGTAATATTATTAAAAATATATAATGTAATATTAAAATAATATTAATATTTAATACTACAATTATTTACTAAGTAGTATATCATTCAACTAACTAAAATAAATTCACAAAATATAATAACAAGATGTATTTTTAATTTTATTGGGAATAAAAAGAAATAATTTTAAAAATACATTTTTAATATTTTTGAAAGTATCTTAATAGTTTTATTGATAGTAAATCACATATAAAATATTTTTAAATGTGAAAGGTGGTGTTATATTAATGTTTTGATATAAAATAATGACGATATTAGTTGAGAGGGTATTAAAGTGTTAGAAAATGAAACCATATACCTCTAAATGTCACAAAAAAAAATCATATACCTTTAAGTGAAAATGCGTCTAACCACATAGTACTTTTTTGTACTTATCCTAATTTAATATAATAATTTTTTTAATATAATAATATTTATTGTGATTCATATGATAATATTTATTATTAAATCTATTTAGGGTGACAGTGGTGGTAGTGGTGGCGGCAGTGGCGGGGCGGTGCAATGGTGGTGGCGGTGTGATGGCAATAGGGTACCGGTGATAGCGACGGCGACAGTGGTGGCGGGGCGGGGTGGTGGCTAGTAGAGGAGAATGTAGTAATGGAGGTTTGAGGAAGAAAAATGATATAAGAAGTTATGAAGGTTTAAAAAATTATAGTTACGCAAATAATGTAAAATGTTAATTAAAAAACTTGAAAAATATATTTTTATTAGGTTTCTAATTCATGTTATAATTTGAAAAATTTAGAAAATAGTTTTCTAATTTTCTAAATTAGAAAATATTACGACTAAACAACAAATTCTATTTTCTAATTTTTTTAGAAAAATTTTCTGGATTACAGACTTTGTTTTCCAAAACTAGACAGTCCCAACTTTTCCAAATCAATTATAAAAATTAACTCACACAATGAAACACCATTTCTAACCAATTCAAATCATATTACAAGATAATCATGTCAAGTAATTTTCATATATGGAAAAGATTTTTGTTGTGGATTGCACTAGTGATATTTCAATTTTTATATGCTAAAAAAAGAAAATAAAATAGTAAATTTTAAAAAAAAATTTGTCATTATGCGTCTCACAATTAATGCGGAAGGCATTATATATCATTACCCCTTCATATATAAGAAAAAAAAAATAAAGTGCGTGATATGTTCATATTTTCTTCTTTGACTTTATTGTATTCTAAAAATATGTCTTCTTTTAATCACTCTCTAAATAGTAGTTGATGGGTTGATTCATATTTTGAATGCAAGCTAATTAACAACTCCATGTCTCTGTTAATATATGTTTATCATGTCTTAATCTAGTTTACTATAGCTGTAAATGCATACGTATATGATTAGCTCGGAATGCCATTGTAATTAGCTCTGGACATATTTTAATGGCCTCGATTATCTCAATTTTTTTGTGGACATCAAAACTTATGACTAGTACTTCCCCACCTTTTAAATCTATTTTTCACACAACAATTGATTTTTTTAATACTATACATATCACGTAAATTACATTTTTTTATAGTTCACTACAAAAATAACATTTTTACAGTTATACAATGTCTTGAAATATTTTGCCCCAGTTTAAAATAAATTGTAAAGTTTATGAATATTATATTATATGATTTTTATCAAAATCTTTCAATTTTTAATAATTTAAGCCACTAATTTAAAGTTTCTTTTTAACAATTAGAACAGCTTTAATTTAGAGTAGCAGCAGTTCTGCTATCGTAAAGAATTATATGTAATGCATAATTATTTATCCAGTAGAAGTTTCGATGGCATGCCTGCATATGCAATTTTTTTCATGATATGGGAACTGAATAGTCTAACTTCACAACAAATGAAATTTACGTAGAGGTTTTCTGTTGGACATATAGACGAATCTTGAAGATCTAGCTCAAGAAGAGCGTTTTCATCAAACCTAAGGCGTGATTCAGGTTAGCTCCTTCAGCATCACTGGGCCAACTTCTGCATCTCCATTGCTACAATCTCTGAACCCTTCATCCGCCTCAGTCGAAGTTCTGAGGCTTTAAGTAATTCAACAATCCTGCAAATCACCCCAGTATCTTCTTCACAGCTAACTATCAACAACGATATGTTTCTTCAAACACCTGAAATTTTGCTCCCATTTCATCAGCTTTATTGCATGACATTGCAAACATGATATCAACAATCCCACGAGAGATAGAATACCCTGAATTCACTGCTCGAGACTTACAATCTTTCACCCATTCATGAAAACTCATCTTGGGTTCTCTTGCTTCTGGATCATAATTCTTGAAATCTTTATCATTACATTTATGCAACACCATGTAAATATTTTCTTTCAGACCCTGAATTGTCTTGTCCTTGATTATTGCTGTCATGAGATATAGTTATTTGATAGTAACAATCTCAGGATCATCAATCACTGATTTGATAGAAAATCTATGTTTATAATCTAAGCAAGTAATTAATGACTAAAAAGGAGAGTAATAAATAAGTGACAGAAGAAAAGCAATGCCTTGATCAGTAGCTAGCTAGTACAGGGCATATATAGCCAAATTCAGCTTCAAGCTACATAATCAGTCATTAGTTCACTCTTGATCAGGATCGCTAGAGCGGTGAATAGTTATTAGATATATGGACAAATAAGAGGAATTAATAACGGAACAAGCATAAGGATCATCCAAGTCCACGCTCAGTTCATGCTTTGTTGAAGTTACATGTCCGCGCCCAAAGCTTTGTTCATAATTCAAACAACCAGGATTTGGGCTCCTGTCTCTACCATGAAAAACCAAACACACACCACATGAATCAGCATACAATTAATCATAATGACAATTTTTGCTAATTAGGAATTAGAAAGCAACTAGGAGACATTAATTTAAAGAATTATAGTTTATATTAATTTTTTACACACTGTAACAAAAAAAAATTTACATACCACCTCGCTCTTGATTTAAAAGAAAAAAATTGATAGTCAATTCCTAATTTTAGATTATAAATTTTTTCTGCAACCTTATTTTTTATTTTTTTTCCAGGAGGTTTATTATTATTTTATTTTTCTTGAGTTTGCTATCTATTTTAATTAAAATTTTATTTTATTTCTATTTTAGAATCTGATTTAATTTTTATTTATTTTCAAATTTACTTAGATTAGTAGGGTAATTCCATCCTGTCTAAAATTTTTCATGGCCATACAATTAATTATAATAAATTTTTTTTCTTGACTAGGAATTAGAATGCAAGGGGAGACAATTAATTTAAAAAAAGGATGGTGGCAGAAAAAACAAAAGTGTTTTCTGCTAAAATTATATTTTTGTCCCTATTTGTTTTAACACCTATTTTAATTGGTCAATTAATTAAATTGTTAATTAATTGGTCGTGTGATGATTTAAGACTCCATATCTTATAATTTATTTATTATTTATTTATAATTATAATAAAATACAAATATATTTTTATAATTGTGTAGCTAGTAGCGAAAACTTTTTCCTTTAAAGAATCATAGTATGTTTCAAACTCTTACATGCCACCTAATTTATACGAGGAGGACTGTCCTCTGAATTTATGTTTAAAACTTGCTTTGCAAGTTATTCCCTTCTACTTTTCATTTCTTCCAAGCATAATTCTTATTTTCCTTTAATTTTTTTTTTTCTTTCATCGGCTTTTTCTTGAATAATCATGGAAGGTGATAACCCCAACCCTCATCCAGCTAGACTACGCAGTAAAATCGATGAAAATAAAATGAAGGGATTGGAGAATCTTGATAATATATTTAAGGAGGGCTCAACTCAATTGGAGATTATGCTTTGCAGCAAATGACATGGATGGAAATAATAGGAGGAGATTGAGGAATCTTGATAATAAGCTCAAGGAGTGCTTAGATCAATGGAGGATTGTGCAAGAGAACGTTGATAATTTGCGTCCTCCTCGAGCAAACCGAGGCAAAGATAAATTGATTGTAGGTATGATTTTTATGGGTGCATTTGGGATTATGTCGATGGTTAGGTTCATTCTAATGGAGCCAACTAATTAATAGGTATAATTTTTCTTGTATGGTATGATTATATAATATTTAATAGGTTTTGTAGGAATGCAAGCTGCAGGATGACTTGTTTGTTTTGGTTATTTTTCTAAATTATGGTGAAAGACTGATTTTCTTTGTTTATTCAGTTGTTGAATTGTTGTGGTTTTATTTGTAGAGTTGTTTCATAGTAATAGTTTTACATTATATAACCTTATAACAACCTATCAATCAATGATAGCTCAGATCTAGTCAATGCTTTAATGAATGACTCCTGGAACATGGCAATCTTTTGTACACCCAGAAAAGCTCCACCTGAAAAACCTCTTCAAGCAACTGAATCATAAACGAATGGTTCTTCAAGAACTTTTAAAGGATCAAAATCTTGAACTTTTACTTCCTTCTTCATCACTTCCTTCCCTTTGATTCCTTTTGCCAACTCCCGTATCTCCATTGCTACAATCTCTGAAACCTTCATCCTCCTCAGTTGGTTCTACTCCTTTAAGTAATTCAAGTATCCTGCATATCACCCCAATATCTTCTTCACCGCTAACTATCATATGTTTCTTCAAACACCTGAAATTTTGCCCCCATTGCATCTGATTTATTGCATGACATTGCAAACATGATATCAACAGTCCCACGAGAGATACAATACTCTTAATTCACCGCTCCAGACTTGCAATCTTTCACCCATTCATGAAAACTCATCTCGGGTTCTCTTGCTTTTGGATCATAATCCTTGAAATCTTTTGAAATCTTTATCGTTATAGTTATGCAATACCATGTACTTTTCTTTCAGACATGAACGGTCTTGTCCTTGATTATTGTTATAAAATCAATCACTGGTTTTTTCAACTAATCCCACATTCTATGTTTAAAATTTAAGCAAGTAATTAATGATTAAAAAGGGAGTAATCAAGCACAGAAAAAAAAGCAATGCCTTGATCTTTAGCTACCTAAAAGGCAAATAAGGTAGCATGGACACGGGGACACCGACATGAAAAATAGCTTTTAATTGAAATATCTGCTTTCTAAATTGAAGTGTTTGGATGATACCGATATGGAAAAACCTAGAAATTGAAGTGTTTAGGTAGTACGGATATAGGAAAATAGAGATATAAACATGAAAAACAACTTTTAATTGAAATATATACTTTTTAAATTGAAGTGTCTAGGTAGTGCGGCTATGGAAAAAACAGAGATATGGACATGGAAAAACACCTATTAAGAGAGCAAATATAGACAAATTCAGCTTCAAGCTAGTTCACTCTAGATCCCAGGATCCGTAGATGTTATTATATATATGGACTAATATGAGGAATTAATAACATGCTTTGTTGGAGTTACAAGTTACATGTCCAAGCCCAAAGCCTTGCTGACTCCGGATCCATAATTCAAACAACACCTCACATGAATCAGCATACAATTAATCATGGAAATTTTTGCTAATTAGGAAATTTATATGAAATTTTTACATACTGTAAAAAAAATTTACATACTACCTTGCACTTAATTTAAAAGGACAAATTTAATAGTCAATCGGTAATTTTAAATTAGAAATTTTCCCTGGAAGCTTTTTCTTTTTTCAGGAGGGTTATTATTATTTTATTTTCTTAATTTTACTATCTATTTTAATTAGAATTTTATTTTATTTCTATTTTATAATCTGATTTAGTAGGCTTATATGACCTTATAAATATGTAAAATTTTTTGCAGTATATAATTAGTTATAATGAAAATTTTTTCTTAATTGGCAAATTAGAATGCAAGTGGGAAACCATTAATTTAAAGAATTGCAGTTTGTATCAAACACTTATATGCCACTTAATTTAATAAGGGAGGACTGTCCTCTAAATTTATATTAAAAATTTTCTCCGCAAGCTTATTCTCTTTCTACTTTTCTTTTCTTCCAAGCATAATTCTTGTTTTCTTTTTTTTTTTTTTTTCTTCATCGGCTTTTTTCTTGAATAATCATGCAAGGTGCTAACCCCATCCCTTATCCAGCTAGACTACAGAGTGAAATCGATGAAAGTAAAATGAGGAGATTGGAGAATCTTGATAATACTTAAGGAGGGCTCAACTCAATTGAGGATTATGCACAAGAACATTAATAATGTGCTTGCAGCTAATGGAATGAATGAAGATGATATGAAAGTGCTTGCAGGTTATCGAATGCATTTAGATAATAAGAATGTGCTTGCAGATAATGAAATGAATGAAGATGATAGGAGGAGATTGAAAAATCTTGATAACAAACTCAGGGAGACCAATGGAGGATTATGCAAAAGAACGTTAATGATTTGCTTCCTCCCCGAGCGAACACTCTCCAAGATCAATTGTTTGCAGTTATGATTTTATTGGGTGTGGTTGGGAGCGTGTTAATGATTGCTAAGTTCAGTTCTAATGGAGCCAATTAATTAATAGCTATAATTTTTCGCGTATGGTGAGATTATATAATATTTAATAGGTTTTGTAGGAATGCAAGCTGCAGGATGACTTGTTTGTTTTGGTTATTTTCTGAATGATTGTGAAAGACTAATTTTCTTGGTTTACTTGCTTATTCAGTTGTTGAATTGTTGTGATTTTAATTATAGAGTTGTTTGATAGTAATAGATTTACATTTTATAACTTTATGCTCTGATACCGCACAGCATGTCATGTAACAAAAAGACTAATAACAAGAGAACGTTGCATTTTTTTTTGTGAGTTAATCTTACTCCTCAAGTACGTGTTCTATCAATCAATGATAGCTCAAATCTAGTTAATTAATTCATTTTCCAACAATGGAAATGCTTCATTGAATGACCTCCTGGAACATGGCAATCTTTTGTACAGCCTGAAAAGCTCCACCTGAACAACCTCTTCAAGCAACTGAAACATAAACGAATGATTCTTCAAGATATTTTAAAGAATAAAAATCTTGAACTTTTTACTTCCTTCCCTTTGATTCCATTTCCCAACTTCTGCATCTCTATTGCCACAATCTCTGAAACCTTCATCGATCCTCCTCAGTCGAAGTTCTGCTGCTTTAGGTAATTCAAGAATCCTGCAAATCACCACAGTATCTTCTTCACCGCTAACTATCAACAACAATGTTTCTTCGAGCATCAGAAATTTTGCCCCCATTTCATCAGCTTTATTGTGTGACATCGCAAACATGATATCAACAATCCCACGAGATATAGAATACCCTTAATTCACTGCTCAAGTCTTACAATCTTGACCCATTCATAGAAACTCATCTTGGGTTCTCTTGCTTCTGGATCATAATTCTTGAATTTTTATTTTTTTTTACACAATATTCTTGAAATCTTTATCGTCACATTTATGCAACACCATATAAATCTTTTCTTCCAGACCCTGAATTGTCTTGTCCTTGATTACTGTTATCATATGATAAGAGTTCTTTGATAGTAACAGTCTCAGGATCATCAATCAACTTAGAGAACAAAAAAACAATTGATATAGGCCTCATTAGCTTTCATATAACTTTTCAATTTAATGTTCTGTTTTTTCTTTTTTTTATGTTTTTATTAATAAAAAATAATTTTATAAATAAATTATGATATAATTTAAATAAATGGTAAAGAGACCTTTATGTGTGTGTATTTTATATAATTCGAAAAAAATAATTGCTAAAGAAAATAGGTAATCTTCTAGTAGTTGTATCTAACTTTCTGGTCCGGCCTCATTTGTTTGTCTTCCCTACCACCTAATACAGGGACCTATTGTGTTTCTATATATCTTTGAGGATGAAAGGAAAATTTTTTGTCTACTTGTTCATTGTTTGTTATTATTTTTTGTGCAGTCACTAATTTCTTAGTATCTTAATTTTTGTGGTGAGAAAAGCTTGAAAAAAAATATTCAATATCCGATGAGACTAAGATGTTTCACATTTAATGCAATGGTCCTTGATCATTCGTTGACATCATCCATGTGGTTTTTGTGTATTGAAACGTGTTTGGTATTATGATAATATCTTCAATTATTGATTTTGGAGTGATAAATATATATTACAAAATTTGATGAGGTCTAAAATTAGTCGGTTTAAATAAAAATAATTTTAAAAATTTTAATTTATTTTATGAAAAATAAATTTTTACTGCTCCCACGAATCAAATGGCTCTTAAATAAAAAATATTATAAAACTTGAATAATGCAAAAGATAAGATAGAATATGTAGGAACTAATCCAATATAAAGATGAGATAAATTTAGGAAAATAATGTTTCAATCGCATTGTGTTATCATTTTTTTAATTTCAAATTATTTGTTATATCTAATGTATTATGTTCCCTATCAACTATATATCAATGCCCTGTTTCAGCTGGGAAAAAAGGAAAAAAGATAAAGAAGAAAATATTTGTATTATCATTAAGGGTGGAAATTTTTGCACTCCACTTATTTATAGATTTGCTCCATATTTAACTTTTTAAAAAGATAAAAGTGAAAAACTAAATGTAACAGCCCAAGATCACACGGCCCACGAGGTATTGTCCACTTTGGCACCGGCCCCAGGCAACGGTCCTCACGGTTTTGTCCTCAAAAGACGCCTCGTGGAGGAATGAGGCATTGCACCCATATAAGGCATGCCAACTACCCACTTCCATCCGATGTGGGATCTCACAATCCACCCCTTTTAGGGCCCCAGCGTCCACGCTGGCACACCGAACCCGATGATTTGGCTCTGATACCATTTGTAACTAGGGGTGTTCATCGGTCGGTTCGGTCGGTTTTGGGCTGTTTTTCTAACCGAACCGAATTTCAAGAATATAGAACGGAACCGACCGAATTACACTGTAGAACCGAACCTATTTCGAACCGAAATTTTCGGTTCGGTTTTCGGTCGGTTCGGTTTTATGGGTTTTAACTATTCAAATTTATAAATTATGCCAAAATCCATTTTTTTCAACTTGTTTCATATT
>CATIWO010126711.1:0-10496 GCA_949673435.1 Macaranga tanarius | reverse complement strand
AAATTGTAAAAAATTTTAAATTTGTACTTTCTAACTTAATTAAGTTAATAATATAAAAAATAGTAATAAAAATTATTATTTTTATAATTTTAATTAATAAAGATTGTATTCAAAATAACAATTAATATCTCTAAAAAAATTAAAATATTTTAATATAAATAAGTTATAAATAATATAAATCAAATTTTCATTTATTATTTGACTGAATAATTACTTATTGATCATCGATTTTATCATTTATTTGTCCGCGACTAATAAATATCATATTAAATTATTCATAAATATTTATATATTCTCAATATACATAGTACTATATATTGAGAAATATATTGGTTAAATGAATTTTTTAATTTAAATTAAATAAATTTTTTGACAAGGGTAATTATTTCGGTGGTCACCAAACTTTGCACTTATTTCATTTTGGGTACTAAACTTCAATTGATTTCATTTCGATTACAATCTGAGTTGGCTTGCTGATGTGGCGAATATTCTCAGAATATTCACTTTCCGACTGCCACATCAGCACGCCGGCACCCGATGACCACCGGATAAAATAAAATTAAAATTCAGTACCCAAAATGAAATAAGTGCAAAGTTTGATGACCACCGATATATTTAACCCCACATTTCCAAAATCACCCTACCACATGGGGGCATTCTCCTAAATTAAAAATTTTTTATCATGTAGCGCTATGCAATAATGCACGGTACTACACGACATCAATATCACTGTCCATTCAAATAATCCTTTGCCCAAAATGGAAATCATCATCAACTTTCTTTTTCTCTTCCGCGGTTGCTATTGTTTCTCCATCAACATTTGGGTTTTCTTAGATAATTTTGACTAATTTTTGGCTAAAAATTACTAAATTTTATTTTTTTTTATCTATTTAATACATAAATTTATAGATTTATATATTAAAGTAATAGATCTATAGCTATAATGGTTTTTCTTTATGGTTTGTTCATGTTTTAATGCAGCTGCTTTCAATAAATGTTATTATAAATTTTATTTATTATAACATTTTTCTCACTGAACTAACATTTAATAGAAAATATTATTGTAATTTGAAGTTTTACAATATTTTTATAACAGTTATATTTAATGTCATTATAATTTTAAATTAAAATTAAAATTTTGGTTTATCTCATTTGCTTTAAATAAATAAAAATAAAAATAAAAATATATTTCTTTTTTTTTTTGTCTGTAAAAGTCACCCTATTTTCAATTTATATATACTTAACAACTATTTATCTCTTAGAGATTAAAAAAGAAAAACTCTTAACCCCTTATCTCTTATTATATTTATCACTTTATTTCTTTTATATATCTTATTAGAGTCAAATTAAAAGCCTTTTTAAAAATTGAGAGCATGAATTGGTTTTAATCAAATGAGTAGAAAAAAAAAAGCAATAAGGTCTAAAAAAAAAGGAAATAAGCAAATATTGTTTATGACCAAGCTCAT
The DNA here is from genome assembly GCA_949673435.1 of Macaranga tanarius. Taxonomy (NCBI): domain Eukaryota; kingdom Viridiplantae; phylum Streptophyta; class Magnoliopsida; order Malpighiales; family Euphorbiaceae; genus Macaranga; species Macaranga tanarius. The sequence continues at coordinate 9,030 of CATIWO010126711.1, read as the reverse complement.
TTTTCTACAAGAATATAAATGACATGTTATATTTTTAATTAATTGTTTTTATTTTAAAATTTGTTGGTTGTTAGTTCAATTATAATTACTTGCTTCATTTTTTTATTTAACTTTTATATTGTTACATTAACTCTACATGATAATTTTTAAAATGAATATTGGCATGTATTTAATGACCTATATGAACAATAATTATTTTTATCTAATGATTTAGTTTATTTTCTAATTTGTTATTTTTTTTAAGCTGTCTGGCCATGTTTGTATATTAATAGTGTCAATTCTATAGATATTTTAAGATTTTTAATGAGATTTAATTGTGTAAATAAAATGATGGTTATAATATCGCTTTAGGAAGACTTTTATTACTATTGAGTTACTTGCTACTATTGTTGTTAAAATTTTAAATTTTATTATAATATTAATTCTATAATTTATATGTTGGTTTGATGGGATCAGTTTCAATTCATCATTGAATATGAATTCAATGAATTCACACGAAAAGAGTTTCTTGTTAAAAAAAGGCTATGTATTTTTTATTTTTTTAAATGATCTTAACAAGTGAGAGCTAAAATTTCTGAAATTCAAGAAATACAAAATATAGATTTAGATGTTAGGATTCAAGATTATTTAATTACTTAAAAGTTATACTTTTTTTTTTTATGAAAAATGAAAGATAAAACGTATTGAGTGTCTTAATTATTTAAATAATGTATTTAATTTAAAATTTGTTGTTATATATAAGCATTAAATTAATTTTATTTTCAATACTAATTTCTATTGCTATATGTGTGTATATATATATACAATTTTATAATACTATTTTTTATATGTTGCAACAATGTGATAGAATTTTATTTAACAATTATGAATACTAACAAATTATAAAAATATTATTTTAATATATAACTATATTGGATCAAGTAACATTTAAGCAATATTTGTAAAAATATTATTTTATAAATTTACAATAATATTTTTTTATCTTTTTGTAATATTTAATAATTATTGTTATAAGTCTTTTTTGTTGTAGTTTAAACGCGAGACATATCATGTCACATGCTCTCCTTACCTGCCTCTGTGCCTCACCTAGTTTTCTCTCTCACCTTTTATGTGTTTCATGGTTTTGGATGATTGTTTGGGTCAAACCACTCGAACACTTTTTTTTTTTTTTATATATCATAAAAAAATTATATTTGAGTTTAATCTTAAAATATTGTGCCATATAATTTTTTTTTATTTTAAATTTTATTTTGTTGATTGTAAAAAAGAGTTATGGACTAATAGATCATAATGGTGATAATTAAAAGTGATCGATACTTAAAAGAAAATATTCAGATTTTTTTTTTCATCAATTCTTTCATTACATTTGTATGATATTTTATACTAATTTTTTTTTTTTATATCCCTAAAGGATATTTTTATTTATTCCCTTATTTATATTTTATATATTTTTAGGGAAAATATTATTTATTGGTGTTAGAGTTATTTTCAGTAAATTTGTATGCATTAAAATTTGTAAGTCTTTCTTTCTTTTGAAGTTGTAAATTGCTATTTGGTTGAATGAAATTTCACTGAATTTGTTCAAAAAAAAAAAACTTATTTATTAATGATTGTACATGCATGATATAATCATCATCGTTTTTATTGGTATAATTTTTTCCAACTCATCACATCATTAATTTTTCAAAAAAAAAAAAAACTAGTATGAGGTAATATTATGTAATAAATTTAATTTTAATAACTAATAAAAATAAAAATAAAAATAAAATTTAACACGTTGTCAGGAACCTAGAAGTTATCAACTTAACTTAAATTCATTAGGATATACATATATATTTACTCATTAGGATATATATATACATATATATATATATATATATATATATATATATATATATATATATATATATATATATATCCCAATGAATGCAGGTAAAAATATTAAATTCTTTATTTTTAAGCCACCAATAATTGAACTTAAGATTTTTCAATCCCAAAGTCATTGCCTATACCATTCGATTTAGATTTTATTGGCGATTAACTTTGACTTTATCACCATAAAATGAGAATATATTTCATCATTTAATAGTGGTTATTGATAAAGAATGTTTTACTTTGTAAAAATCAAAATAACCATAAAATGCATCTGTATTTTTTTTGTTGTTTAAATATAAAATTAAAAACAAAAGGAAAGTGTTTAAATATAATTTTTAGTAATTTTAATAATTTTCTCCCATAAAATATTTCATGCATTATTTTTTGAATTATATTCATAATTAATATTTTAAAATCAATATTTCTCATTTTTAGTAATTATATATCATTTTTTAAATATTTTTTAACTTTGTACTTTTCTCTTTAAAAAAATTTATGTACAATTTTTTAAAATTATTATTGTAATAAATTATTAAATGATTCAAAGTCTGTGAACATTATTTTCGGAGCAAACTACAAGAATGCGCGAGTGAACATTATTTTCTGCATTATCTTTGGCAAGGCGGAGAGCTGCTGCACCTGCAGAGCAACCTTGTTGACATAACATGAGCCTGTTGACATAGAGTTGAAGGCCCAGGAGCTTTACAAGCTCATGTTCTGCACTGGGCATGTTTCTGGATGAAGATGGAGAGAATATAAGGTGAGTGATCTTTGATATAAGTTGTCCCCATTCTTTTATATATGGCCCTCAATGCTGCTCCTTTTATCATGTTTTGGAACTTGAGGAACTAGCTAGAATCTCTTGACGTGCATGTTTGGATTGTTCTATTAATAATGTCTTTATCAATGCATGAGTAGCGTTCCTTTATGTCTGATTTTTCACTTGTTAGCAAATGTATAATAAGTAACTTTACAGAAAAGTAATTAGTAGATTGAAATCTGAATTCAGGACAGACTCTCTGAGAAATATGATAACTAAATCAATCATAAATAGATAATATACAGTTACAAAGGCGTTTAAACCTGTCTTTTAAATGTTAAGTGATCACTTTAATTGACTTTAAAATTGAAATTTGGATTGGATGGTATTTTAGATCACAGGCAGTTGGGTGGATTTGCAGTGCCAATAGCTAGAACTGTGGGTTTGGCAAGGCTCAAAGATGTTTCCCATTTTTGATTCTCTATAAAGTTAGAATTGCTATGAGATTTTGATGTTAAAGTGCTCCGTATCGATCTAGGCAATCTGTATGCATATATAGGCATATTACATCCGCGAACGCCAGCTATCTCGTAATTTTGTTACTTTTTTTTTCTTTTACAATTTAAACCTCATATAGGACATTTTATGGAAAATTTGAGGATAAGTGGGGAATTGCATTCTTAACCTCTATCAATGCATTAGTTCTATAACAGGATAATAAACTATCCGTTTTAGACGGGTTCGGCCATAATTTTATCACTTTACCTCTTAAATTTCTTGTTTTGCCAAAAATTTTAATTTGTCTATAACCTATTATATAAACACTTGTTTATATTATTAATAAGACATATGAAATGACACATCAACATACATATAATGACAAATTCATATAAATATAGCTATAAATAAATTAAAGTGTTAATTTAGCAATATCCAAAGTTAAAGGCAAAGTGATAAATAATTCACACATATATATATACACACCAATGGTGTGCCAAATGCCCACTAATGTGCATGCATTGCATTTTTTTTATGAATAAATATTGATTTTATTAATAATTAAACTCCAAGGGAAAAATCACAGGGAAAGTCCCAGGTGATGGAATACATGTGTTATATATATGGTCAGTAAATTTTGTAGTATATTACATATATGGTCAGTAAATTTAATTAAAATAGTTATAAAAAATTTTATAAATTTAATGAGTTAAAATTTTAAATAAATTTCATTGAATATTCATTTAAATATGTTTTAAATTTTATTAAAATAGTAAATAAATAAAAATAAATTCAAAATATTTAAATGGATAGATTAAATATAAATCACATATAAAATTTTAAAAGAAAAAATAATTGTGGTAATCTGTCTCTGTCTATGTTATTTAGTGTTTTCTGTCTTTTCTTTTTCTATCAAAATCAAATCTTTAATTTTTTGCTTACGAAATCTTGAAATCTTAAAATCTCTCTCTCTCTCTATATATATATATTCCATTTATTTCTATTTTTTATTCGTCTACTACTAGTTTCGAGAGCCTTTCACTTTGATATGGAGAATCGGAGATCGCACCAAAGTGGATTTTAATATATATATATACACATTCAAGTACACTTTGGTGCGATCTCCAGATTATATCAAAGTGAAAGGCTCATGAAACTAGTAGTAGACGAATAAAAAATAAAAATAATATATATATATATATAATCTCCATAGAAACTCGAAGTAGACAAATAAAAAAATAGAAATAATTGGAATTTATTTTTTAAAAAATATTACAAATAAATATTTTATAATTTTATTAGAAACTTGTAATATTTTTTGTGACCCTTTAATAATTGATTATTTTAAATTTTTTATTATTATGAGATTGTAGTTTACAACATTTTTCATTTATCTCTCTTCCAATATTAAAAAAAATTAAATTATTATTTTTTTAGTGGAACTACGAGGTATCTTGAATGTGCCTCCACTGAAAGTCACCTTTAAGCCCGTACCACATTCAGATTAATTCTCGCTCGAGCCGGATAGGACCACGAGGGCGCTAAAGCTCTCCCCAAGAGTTTTTAAAGTAGCTGCATTCCCAGGCCTCGAACTCGAGACCTCTGGTTAAACTGGATGAGTTGAGTCCCTTGCTAACTCATCAGCACCCTCTTAAGTAAATTCAAATTATTATTTGATAAAGAAAGAAAAGACAAGTTTATTCATTATAGTTTTAGTTTTAGGTAATAATAATACTAATAATGGAAAAAAATGTAAAAAGAACTTTGATATTTTTACTTCATAGAAAGAGTACTATTGTAGAAATGAGTCTACGGGTAAGCAAGCGTCACAACTCACAATCATGATAAGTTAGTTAAGATTAAAATCTTTTTATCACTGAAGTAGAAAAAAATCATGAGATTTTACCAATTTTGCCACTTATGTGTTACCGATACAAAATTAAAGGGTGTTGAAACTAAAAAAAAATATATAAGTCCTTAATAATAAAATAGTTAAACAACAATAAACTTTTTTATAATTTTCTTTGTTTTTGATATATATATATATATATGCCTACAATGTTGAATTTATAACAAATATTTTAAATATTTTATATTTATTTAATAAAAATATATGATAAATATATTATAAGTTATTATAAATTTAATTTGTATATACAATTAGGGGTGTGCATTGGTCGGTTTCAATTTAAAATCAAACCAAACGAAAAAACCGATTAACCTATTTTACTGAAAATTAATAACCAAACCAAGTATAGACCAAAAACCGAGCCGAACCGAATTGGTTTTGTTCGGTTTTTGGTTTACTAATTTTATTTTTTATTTATTTGTTTAATAATTTTTTAAGTGTATCCTTCAATTATATAACTAGATTTTTTTTATTTATAATTGTAATATTTATGCATAACTTTTCTAAATTAATATATTTTATTTGATATTTTCTTATATATATATATATATATATATATATACACGACTAACCGATTTTTTTATATCTAAAACCATAACTGAACCAAATCCATATATAACTAAACCTAACCAATCATTTCTGTTAATCGGTTTTGACCTAATTCTGCACACCTCTATGTACAATATTCCCTCACATCGTTTTTTCTTTTCTTAAGTACCTTACTAAGTACATATTAGCAATTAGTTATATAAAATTTTGATATATATCATTAGTTAGTAGTTAATAAAATATCATAAGAATGTATTGAATAAGTTACTTTTTTTCAAAAATGTCTATAATTAATTTTTATATGATTTAAAAGAAAATAATTACTCATGTTGTACAATTCATTATTATTTAGGTCATACAAGCTTTAAAATAATTAAAACAAAAAATATTATAAGGATGGAAATCATTTGTAGGAATTGCTTTGGCTTCATTGGTTTACTTGCAAAAGAATCTTATGTGATGCAAAGTAATTTATTTTGGAAAAGAGGTTTGGATCAATTTACGTATGCTGTTCTCATAACGTGGGTTGACAGTTTTTGGGTGGAAAAGACAAGAAAGAGACTCTAGTACTTACTAGCACTCTTTACCTTATGGAAAATTGTGGGATTAAATGCCCATCATTTTCATTTACATTGGTGCACAATACCAAACTCAAACTCCAATTAATACCATGCATTGCCGTGAGTTGTTGGTCTTAATCAAATATTAATGCAAATTGATAAATTGAATAAAATATTAGAAACAATTATTATAAAAGAATCTATTTTATTGATTACAAAAGACAAATATTTTCATCAAAATGAGATTATTTTTTTGGTGTTTTTAGCAGGTTTTGCAGTTTAAAATACTGATGTGTCTTATTTTAAACAATAAATTAATTTAAATACCCTTATTTTATATTAAACCTTTTTTTTTTATTCTTTTCAGTTAAAAAATATTTTTTTCTTTCACTTTTATATACTAAATTTGAAAGTAAAACATATATACAAAATATTATTAGAATCAAAATAAAACAAAATAAAACTTGAACCATTAATTATTAAAAAAACAAAAATAAAATAACAATTTTTAATTATTTTTCGAATTTATATGAAATAGTAAAAATATAAATGCAATTTAATTAAAATAAAAAATTACTTATTATATTTAAAAATAAAAAATAAAAAAAATTTAATAAATAAAAAAATTAATTTAACAAAAATCGTAAAATAAAAATTAAATTCAACCACTATAATAATAAAATAACAAAAATAAAATAAAATATTATTCAATTTTTCTAATTTAGTTTTATAAGTAAAAAAAATTATTCCTAATAGTTTTTAAAGAAAATTATTAAAATAAAAAAGAAAATAAAAACTAATATAAAATAAGAGCATTTAAGTTAATTTATTATGATTTTAATATGTAAATCTATTGGAAACACTAATTTAGAATTTTTTTTTTCGATTTAAATACTTAATTGTAAAAGATTATGTTCAAACACCAAAATAGTAAAAAAAATGAAAAATTTAAACACTATTTATATGTTTATCCCCCAAAAAAACTCAACCACTTGAACTAATCGTTAGAATTATTAGAATTTGTAATATAAACAGTTTAATCACATCGCAAAACTGAACAGTAATTTCCGAAAAAGTAAAGAGTAAAATTAGATGATGTAGAATTGCAACAAAAATGGTACGTAAGTTAAAACCATAAATCGAGAGCATGTAAAGTTTGTGAATGGGCCTTAGATTGTTAGTTTCTAACTAAAAGCTGAACAATGGTACTCTTTTGTGGAACATCTACTCTTTATTAGTTATTTCCATCAGATCATCTCTTTAAATACTTGCAGCATTATGAGTCGGCCTAAAACAAGAATAAAAATAAGAGAAAAGGTTAAAAAATGATCCTAATGTTTATTTCAATTCTCATTCAGACACTTTATATTTAATCATTCTACTGTACAAATGTTTGCACCAGTACAAATGAAACTATTAGCCATTAGATTAATTATTATTTAATTGTATAACATTTGATATATTTTACAGGTATTGATACACCAAAATAATTAATGGTTGTTATTAAATAAAAACTAATATAACGGTTGTAATTTTATTTATACTAGTGTAAACATTTGCACTATAGCAAAAGTCTCAATTATAACTTTAAAGTTTTCAAATTTGGTACATGCATGTAAACATAATCTCTAACAGTGTTAATTTTTTCGGTTAGAACTAAGGGACAATGCCCAAAAATGACCATCATATTTATTTCAGTTCTCATTTTAGCACTTTATATTTCTATTTAAGAAAAAAAATTAAATTTAATATTTTAATAATTTATTTTTATTTTTGAATTTCTTTAATTTATTAAATCTCAATGCTCTAGCTTTTTAAATTATAAATACAATTAGTATTGAATAACCCAATTCCTCATTGCAAAGATATTCTATACTCTACCCTATAGTACTCGCACAATTCATGCACTTACCTAAATCGCTAACAAGATCAACTTGCAATTAAATTAAAGACTATAACTTATATTACATCGCTTGAAAAATAGCCAAAAAAAAAATACAATTAAAAATTTTAATAAAAGAAATAAGCTAATAAATGAAAATATCATGATATTCTATTAGTAAAAAATGATCTAATTGTCATTTTTCTATAAGAGCATCATGAGCATTGTTGTTAATTTTGTGCAATTAATTTTCACATTATTTAAAAGAGAAAATTTATCTCTTATTGTATAGTCCACATTAATATTTATATTATCTTCCTTCCATGTTAATAATAAAAAAATTCATGATATTTCTATACTTTTATTATAATTGAGATAATTTTAAAATTAAAAATTAAATTTTTAAAATGAAAGAATTTTGGCATTTTTTGGTTTTTTTAAAATATTTTTGTCTTCAAAGCTAAAAATCAATAAAATTTAGATTTTTTTTTTTTCGTTCACTTGTAGGACTTGATAAGTTAGCCCAGCAAACATATATTTCAATGATATAATTTATTTGGTAAATAACAATGTGAATAATCAAATATAACTTAGGATAAATTTAATAATTTTGAAATTGTAAATTAAATTCCTAAATTAAGAAATTATAACATTGCGATGAGCAAAATGTTGAAGATGCGTTACTAGGGGTGTTCATCGGTCGGTTCGGTCGGTTTTGGGCTATTTTTCTGACCGAACCGAAATAACCGAATTTTAAGAATATAGAACCGAACCGACCGAATTACACTGTAGAACCGAACCTATTTCGAACCGAAATTTTCGGTTTTCGGTCGGTTCGGTTTTATGGGTTTTAACTATTCAAATTTATAAATTATGCCAAAATCCATTTTTTTCAACTTGTTTCATATTTTTTCAACTTGTTTATATAGACTAAACCGAACCTATTTCAAACCAAAATTTTCGGTTCAGTTTTTGGTCGGTTCGGTTTTATAGATTT
>CATIWO010126673.1:0-17448 GCA_949673435.1 Macaranga tanarius | reverse complement strand
ATGTTAGATCCCCGCACATGCGCAAATCCAATTCAATTAATTTAATTAATCAATTAAACTCTTTAATTAATAATCAAATTAATATAAGTCTTCCAAGCACAACCTTTATGTGTGTGACTTACTAGGTTCAAGTCTAAATGGAAATAGGAAATAATATTAACACTTAATATTACGGAAACACCTTTCCATACTGAATGTGAAAATCCCAATGAATCACATTTGGTTCTCATAAGTCGTGAGTGACCCCTAACATAGATATCACGACTATCCAATTAGAAATGAATGCTTTATGTAGATCCTCAAGAACCACAGAACATAATTACCGTGCACTAAACGTCCCTTCATTACAAGATCCCGATAAGAAGAAAAAAAGGGGACGAAACGCTGCCGGAAGGAAGAGGAAGTAAAGGAGGAACCTACATTTATGTGAGTGGACTTCTTTTCTTCAATTCTTTGATTGATATACTTATTTTTGGATGATTTCTAGTTGTTTTTGGATTGACATCTGCATCTATTGGTGAATTTTTAAAAATTCAAACGTTACAGAGGTGCGATCAGGCTGCGCCTTATTGTATAGAGGTGGCGCCTCTATGCACAAATACGACACCTCAGCCCACTTTGAACCTTTAGGTGACGCCTTAGTGAGCAATAAGGCGACGCCTCAGCAAGCCAATAAGGTGGCACCTTAGTGACTTAAAAGTGAACAGGTGGCGCCTCAGTGGCCATAGAATCGACACTTTTGTACAGTGCCGATGCCTCAATAGTCCAAAATGTAGTTTTGAGTTATTTATGATCAGTATTTAACCCAAATTTCTAATATACATGATTTACGATGTAAATAAAAAGTTTTGATTGATCATAAACAAAAGTAGATTTGAAAATATACTAAAATTGTGAGATGTAAGACTATGTCTGGGACACAGCAACTCACAAGTGATTGATATCATGATGAACATCAATGCATGTGGTATTAATATATAGTAAGTCCATGTCATGAACATGGCAGGGTTGGTAGATAGGTACAGCCGATGCCTGGCACTAGGTACACATCTTACCCTATAAATATAATTGGTAAATGTGTATACCTGATGTCAGGGGCCGGATACATATGACTTTAAAGATGTAAGTTGGTAAAAGTGTATAGCCATTGCTAGAGACTGGGTGCACAATTTACCTAATAGATGTAGGGTTAGTGAGTGTGTATAATCGTTACCTGGGGCCGAATACACATACTACCCTATGGATGTAATGGCCATTGCCTAGGGCTGGGTATACATTCTCTATTGTAAATGTAAAACCATATCCGAGAATTATATTTATCTGCTGCCTAGTGTTGGATACATATATTAATTGGGAATTGGCATTTGAGTTAATATTTATCTAAGTGTTGATTACACTTAGGTTAATATATGCGTAGAATCTATTAGTATTGTGTTTGGTGTAAAAGTGGATCACACTAAATGGTGTATTTGAGCTTTCATCTAATGAGATATCAAGATTTACTAAAATATTTTATTTCTTGTTAATTTGTTCACTCACTAAGTATTTTTTGCTGAAAATACTCACCACTCCTTTTTATTAAATTTTTTAGAGTTGAGTAGCTGTCTGGAAGATAGCTAGATATTTAATAAGAGAAAGAGGAGCAGTGAAGAATCTCAAGAATATTGTTTAAATAGGATATTTGGTAACATTATGTTATAGTTTTAAATAGTTATAAATTAATGATTTGAACTGTGAGAATTGTGTATAATGGGGATTTAGCAATTTTGGAATATATTATATTCATATGATTAAGAGTTATCTAGATGATGATCAAGAAAGAAGTAATACTCGGCCACATCAGTACTTAAGTTAGGAAAGTTAAGTGTGTGACTTTCTAACAAGGGTAGTGGTGGGGTTGGATGTTACAATTTTAGTATTAGAGCGAGGCTATTAGGTTCTGTAGACACTAAGAAATATAAAATTTAATGAATATTAGTGATGATATAAGTTTTGATGGTAATTGATTATGTTAATTTTGAATTTCAGAGACATGACAAGAACTAGAGGGGGTCATATATGAGGTCAAGGTTGAGGTCGTGGTCATGTACTTGGTAAAAGTCGAGGTAGAGGTAGAGGACATAATGTTCAGGATAATAGAGCTGAGTTAGTTAAGTTGGATAATATCTTGACTAGGGGTCGAGTAATTCCATGAGCATCACCTCAGTCGTCAGCATCAGTTGGCAACGAGAGGAATAGAATGTGTAATGCTCGAATAGATAGTCAATAAGATAGTTCGGTACCGGCTACTTCTATCTCAATTTTTAAGAATGTACTTAGGAGAGCTCGAAATAATTACCAATCGCCGCAGCCAATGATGCCTGTGAATATGCCGAATCAGCAAGCACTACCAATGGTATATATAGATGTTACTGATTTAGCACGTACAATGGCAATGGTAATGTGAGAGAGAAAAAGGTACAAGAAATCGGAAGACATTATCGAACATGCTAAAAAGTGTGGAGCATATAATTTTCATGGTACTTTAGACTCTGGTCAAGCTGACAAGTGTGTTAAGACCATGGAAAAGGCTTTTACTACGTTACAGTTAAGTGATAAAGAGAAGGTGAGTAACATATATGGCTTTATGTTCGATAAAGCTGATGATTGGTTGATCTGGGTAAGAAATTTGTATGGAGAGGCTTTCACTTGGCCAGTATTTAAAAAAGATTTCAATAGGGAGTATTTGACTGAGACATTTCAGAAGCAAAAGAGAGCATCTTTTGTAAACTTGGTATAGGGTTCGTTGATTGTCATGGAGTATATTGACAAGTTTAAAGATTTGTACCAGTATGCAAAGGATGTGTATCCTACGGAAGAAATAAAAAGTGACAAACTTAGGGATGGATTGAATGTCTCCCTATGTGGAAAGCTTAATTTATATACTGGCATAACCTTTAGAGGTTGGGTTGAGAAAGCCATAGAGTAAGAAAGGTTAGATAAAGAATTAGAAGAAGCTGAGCAATGAAAGGAGTCGAACAAGCAATTTTGGAATGAAAATAAGAAATTGAAATTTACCTCTGATTCAGAAGAAAATATTAAAAGTAGAGGAAATGGTAAACCTCAAGGAAGTCAAGCATCGGTAAGGCAATCGATGGAACCACCTAGACAAGCAGATGTTAGAAAAATATATGCAATGTCATAGTGTAATAAATGCAAAAGTCATCATATGGGGAATTATAGTAGACGCATAAGAGTGCAGTGTTATCAATATAGTGAGATAGGGCACTATGCTCGTGACTGTCCTAAGAAGGTGTTAGCAGAGCAGTTGGTGCAATGATCAAGTGTAAATATAAGACCATCTCAGAAAGGACCTATAGGTCAGTGAGCTAGTATGGTCGGTAATGCTCAGCAAGCTAGAGGATTTGTAGTAACTGAGTAAGGAAGGAATAAATACGCTTAATATGATAAAATGTATAATTAATTATAATTATGATTTTGGAAGTCTATAAATTAAGGAACCGTTTATCTTGAAGTATGATGGATAAATTAACAGCAGTTGCTATTGAAAAGAAATAAGTACATTATTAGTACGAGAATTTACATGAGAAAGTTGTTAAATTGAATTGTGATATAGAGAACTCTGAAGAATATAATTATGGTCGTAATGAAAAGAATGATAAGGATTAAGGTAAAAAGATTTTTAGTAATAATATGACCAGTATTCTCCAAATTTTGAGGATAAAATTCTTTTTAGAGAGGAAGAATTATCATGCCCGTACCCGAATAATTAAAGTTATTTTGGATCAGGACTAAATTATAAGAAAAATAAGTTTGGAAGAAGGATTTAATTAAAAATAATTAAGTTGGGGGACTAAACTATAATTTGATGTAAACCGCCATTGACACAGATAAGAAGAAGAAGAAAAAAAAAGGGGGGGAGAGGGATGAAACATTGCCAGAAGGAAGAGGAAGTAAAGTAGGAACCTACATTTCTATGAGTGGACTTCCTTTCTTCAATTCTTTGATTGATATAATTATTTTTGGATTGAAATATGCTTCTGTTGGTGAATTTTTAAAAATTCAAATATCACAGAGGTGCGATCAGGCGGCGCCTAATTGGACAGAGGTTATGCCTCTGTGCACAAAAGTGATGCCTCAGCCCACTTTGAGCCTTTAGGCGACTCCTTAGTGAGCAATAAGGCGATGCCTTAATAAGCCAATAAGGTGACACCTCAGTAAGCCAATAAGACGAAGCCTCAGTAAGCCAATAAGGCGGCGCCTTAGTGACTTAAAGGTGAACAGGCGGTGCCTCAGTGGCCACAGAGGTGGCGCTCTACACTGTGCCGATGCCTCAGTGGTCTAAAATGTTATTTTGAGTTATTTCTGATCAGTATTTAACCCAAATTTGTAATATACGTGATTTACAATGTAAATACAGAGTTTTAATTGATCAGAAACATAAGCAGATTTAAAAATATATTGAAACTGTAAGATGTAAGACTGTGTCCGGGACATAGCAACTTACAAGTGATTGATATCATGATGAGCATCAATACTTGTGGTATTAATAGATAGTAAGTCCATGTCGAGGACATGACAGGGTTGGTAGATAGGTACAGCTGATGTTTGGGGCCGAATAACACATCTTACCCTGTAGATGTAATTGGTAAATGTGTATAGCCGATGCCAGGGGCCAGATACACATGTGACCTTAAAGATATAAGTTGGTAAAAGTGTATAGTCATTGCTAGAGGCTAAGTGCACAATTTACCTTATATATGTAGGGTTGGTGAGTGTGCACAATCGTTGCCTGGGGCCGAATACACATACTACCCTATGGATGTAACGGCCATTGCTTAGGACCAGGTATATATTCTCTCTTGTAAATGTAAAACCATATCTGAGAATTATATTTATCTGCTGCTTAGAGCTGGATACATATATTAATTGGGATTTGGCATTTGAGTTAATATTTGTCTAAGTGTTAATTACACTTGGGATAACATATGCATAGAATCTATTGGTAGTGCGTTTGGTGTAAAATTGGATCACACTAAATGGTGTATTTGAGCTTTCATCTAATGAGATATCAAGATTTACTAAAATATTTTGTTTCTTGTTAATTTATTCACTCATTGAGTATTTTTCGCCGGAAATACTTACCATCTTTTTTTAAAATTTTTCAAAGTTGAGTGGCTGTCTGAAAGATAGCTAGATATTTAATAAGAGAAGCAGGAGCAGTGAAGAATTTGAAGAATATTGTTTATATAGGATATTTGGTAACAGTATGTTATAGTTTTAAACAGTTATAAATTAATGATTTGTACTGTAAGAATTTATATATAACAGTGATGGAGCAATTTTGGAATATATTATATTCATATAATTAAGAGTTATCTAGATGATGATAAAAAAAGAAGTAATACTCGACCATATTGGTACTTAAGTTAAGAAAGTTAAGTGTGTGACTTTCTAACAAGGGTAGTAGTGGGATCGGGTGTTACAATAACTCACTCCCTTACCAGTCCTCCTGTGTTAAAATATTACATATGTATATTATACTAGTTGAGTGTTGTTACTCTTGCCATCGATCTTGTTTATGTTAGATGGATGCTATTAGTGATTATATATATATATATATATATATATTTCTAATAACTGGATGATATGACAAAGTTGGATATTAAGGTGACATTAGATTTTTCTTAGAAGTGACACCTCTTCACGTCGGTGCCTTAGGCAAATAGTAAGAAGAATAGTGTTGGCCGACCAAGGTGCCGGTGGGAAGAGGTGTCACAAAAACTCTCAACTGTTAGGTAGCTTTTTTTTAATTAAAACTGTTATTTAACATAAGTCAATTGACATGACTTTGGATCCTCATCTTGAAGACCACAAAAGTCAATTGACATGACTTTGGATGGAAGATGATTTACTACAACTAGAAGCAATAAAAAAACTAAAAAAAGAAACATAACTAATATTCTTTACTTCTAGGGATAAAAGAAACATAACTAACATTTACAACCAGATTAAACAAAAGTCCTTTAGTCCCTAGCCAGTATAATCCTAAAAATTGTACCCAAACCATAAATGAGATCCTATCATTGCCTCTATTGTTGTAGGCTAGCTTATCCCTATGGCTTGATAAAAGACTCTTTTGCCCACCCTTCCTGTAAATGAAGCTGAGCTGTCTGCCTTCTGCTGCCTCTGGATGGGTTCAAGCTCTGGGTATGGGTTCTGCTTCCATCGTAAGAAAATTGAAGACTGGTATGGCTTGATCCAGATTTTCAAGTTCACAACAGTATAAGAGCTAAAGCTGCGCAAAAAATAACACCACTAACATAATTCAAGATCTATAACTATTACCCAAAAATATAGTAAAACTCTTATGTAATTCTATAAAGAAAAAAATTTTGGTGGTTTTTTGGCAACCAGTAGAAAATGAAGGGAGAAGACGACTGAACAGTAGAAAAAGAAGCTATTGGGCTATTAGAAGCTGTCAGCTGTTAGAGCTATTAGGCTATATTACATTTTTAGCTATAGACACAACATATACTTAATGGTTTAGTTAGATATTGAATGCACAAAAAATCCAAAATTTTCAATAGGAAAGATTAATTTAATTTACTAAACTCCAACTATAAATAAGTTATTTTACAATTAGAGTAAATAATTATGATGCAACATCAGGGAGCAGGAACAATCATTCAAAGAGGTTACACGTGACACCAGATCATCATGTTTGACATAACCCAATAGATAGTGTTCGAAATTGACCCACAATGGAGCTAAAACATAGCAGGCAATATCACTACCCATGATAAGATAACATGAAAAAAAAAAATCACAAACTAACATATTTTCAAAAGATTTATCTTAGCATCAACTAAAATTAATTTTTTTAATTGATAATTTTGGGAGACATTGACTAAAAACATCCGAAATGAGTATAATAGTAAATTGTTTTCCCTCGTTTTTAAGGAAATTAATTGCATAAATTTCACTATTATTATTGGGGCAGCTATTAATAAAATAGTTGACGGAGAAAAAATAACAAAAAAAATGAAAATATTTCACAAAACAAAAAAAAAAAGGTAATATAAAAAATTATGTTCAAAATAAAACTCTTATATAGAGAATTTTTGGCTTCTAATTCCATATTTTTCTTGTTATATTATGGTTGGAATTTTTTACAGTTGCTTTATAACTTTATAACTTCCTATTTCTAATTGAAATAGGAAATAGAAATTAAATTATAATTATAATTATATTATGTACAAAATAAAGCTCTTATATAGAGAATTTTTGGCTTATAATTCCATATTTTCCGTGTTATATTTTACAGTTATTTTATAACTTTAAGCTTCTTATTCTTAATTAAAATAGAAAATACAAGTTGAATTAAATTATAATTATATTTTTAATTAATTAATTTAATTTTAATTGATAAATTATTAAATTATTTGACTCTTATATAATAAATAATAAAAATATTTTTATAATTTTATGTGTTACCCTCTTTACATTTATATATATTATAGATTATAAATAAATATAGATTATTATAAACTACAAATAGATGATTACATATTGTTTATCTTTATTTTTTTCATTGGATTGTAGTTAATTCTAAACACTATCTCCACTCTAAGATATTATTTTTAAAAAAATATTATTCGTATAAATAAAAGTACTAAAAATTTATAATTAAATGGCACAAGTAAATTTTAAATTAATTTTCAACTGCGCCACTTGCCGTACGCGCCGCCGACCATCAGCGCTCAAAGGTAACTCCTCCTCCTCTTTCTCTGTCGCTAAACCCTAATTAATTGCCTTACCAATTTCTGATTTTGTTTACAGTAACTTGTGAATTGCAAGAATTATGAATTAAAAATCTTACAAACAAAACGAAAAATGGCTGAATTGTGTGGAATTGCAATTAAAACGGAGTGTGAAACCACTGGTAATGATTGGTCCTATGAGCTCGATCATGTGCCTTTTGTACTCCGTCGAAAATTGTTGCTGACGGCGAAGCTCAGTTCATGTTCTACTCACACGGATTCCATGTGGGTGATATTTTTTTCCCCATTTTTTTTTGAACTTTTTATATTTTGTTTAGTTGTTTTAATCAAAATTTCTACAGGCCTCAGATTAAGGTTGAAAAGGAAGATGAGCAATGCAATTCACTGGTAGTTTACTTTAGCTTGACGTTGTGATTTCATGGTTTAAGAGTAAATGGGATTATGGGTGATGATTGAAATGGATTTTTTCTTCTGGGTTTTTCTTTTGTGATGGAAAGTATGTTTCTTTTAGGTTCTCCCTGTCAGTGAAGAGATGGGTCAACAGTCAATGCAACTGCAGAGCCATGAAGCTGAAATTTCTTTAGCTGTTGATTCTGTTGCAGGATATGATAAAATTCAGGTGGATTGTGGTGTAGTTGACAAGGGGTCACAAAATGTTACTGCTTCTCTAGCACCTGCCGTGCTGGGAGATTTTGATTTACATGGCAGAACTGAAGTGCGTAGAAACATTTGTTCTGATCAGGTAACATGTTTTGGATATAATGTTATTACTTTGAACTGGACAAAGTTGATGCTGCTGATGTATGCATATTCAAATCCAGTAGAAAGACACCTGCAAAATTAACAATTGAGGGTTTATTTGCCTGCAGAGTTCTCTTGATGGCAACATGAGTGGCTCCATTAATGCTGATGTGCAAGCACCAAAAATGAAGAGTGCTACTTTCGATGATTTTGCAGATGATCTTGATCACATTGTACTCAAAGAACGGTGTAGGATGCTGCTTTCGAGGTATACTTTCAGTGACATGTTCTGAATTTTTGGGTCTATTCACCCCAAAATTTTATTCATTTTCTTTGTGTAACTCTATCTTTTTTATATTGTTAATTGTTACTTATTTATTTTTGTTACAGTAAAATATTGAGAATTGAGAAGCCAATTCTGGAGGTAATATATTGTCCATAAATTGGATTGTTAAGTTGCATATGCGTAATGTGTCACCAGTCCTTGAAGATTGCAGGGATACTTTTAAGGTGCACTAGTTTACATCATCCATATTGTCTGGTGAAACAGCCTTTGCTTTCCCATTTAAAGATTTACTTTTGCATTAGCTTTCTGATGAAGAAAGCAATGAAGGAAGTCAAGAAAGGCTTCTAACTCTTCTCTTTCCTTGTAATTTTAAAGTCTGCACTCAAGTTTTGACTTAAGTCTAGGCACCTCCTACTTCTATGCTGTTTGTTCTTCCTGGAAACTCAAACCTTTAAAAAGTCACTTCCTGCTTGGATAGAAAGAAAACTAGATAAAGGTGTATAGACATATTACTTTGGTTAGGTAAATTTGGATTTTTTAAGTCATAAATATCTCTTGTTCAATACTTCTGAAAGCTAGTGATTGAATTGCTGATCTCAGGAAACACCCATGGAACTTAATCCAAGTGATGCAACTAGTAATATGCCTGCAAACAGAAATAGTATGTCTGATTCAACTTTGATAAACTTGGTCAAAGTGAAGGCTGAACCATCGGATAACAGCGAATTGCACGAACCAGGCATGAATGCCATGGGCAACCCATCTTTGAACATGGTGTCAGTGAAGAGTGAATTGGACTTCTCTGATGAACTGAACAGAGACAAGGTAGATGACATACAATTGCGACAACGGATGAAGTTGCAGACACCAAGAAATGATTCTAAATCATCTAGTTCAGGGAGTTTTGAAGGCTTGCGAAATGTTCTCCCTTCCTTTGTTGAGAATGACCCTGCTTCTATGGAAGCTCCAAATCCAATAAGGATCAGCCGTCCACGGAAAAGGAAGAAGACTGCCACGTATTATCTTTTTGTTGATTTTTCCGTTTCCTATTTTTCTTTTTCTACATTTGTGACCACTTGTTGACATAAATCACAGGGATTCAATTGAAACAGCTCTGGAAGAGGATGCTCCTGGACTTCTGCAGGTAATAGATGCTTGCTTTCCATTTCTCTTTCTTATGAATTCAAGTAAGGTTCTTTTTGACGGTATCATTTGGCAGGTGTTGATTGAACAAGGGGTATCAGTTGATGAAATGAAGCTTTATGGAGAGACAGAGAATGATGAACCTATTGATGAATCTTTCATTGAAGAAGGGTTTGCAGAGCTTGAAGCGGTGATATCAAAGGTGAACTACATGTTCCTGAGAGTATGATATCTATTAATTGATAGTATTTTGTAGTTAATTTCGAAATTTGGCTCAATGTTCTTTTCGTTGCCTTTTTCTCTTCTATTCTTATGGGTCTGTGGTTCACTTTTATCTATCACAATTGATCTTAACCAATAAGGGACAGGTTGGGCCGGGAGTGGGGGGAAGAATCAGGACCCTGTCATTTACTAACATTTTGCAGGTCAAATGCACAAGAGGATATCGAACTTTAACTTTATTTCAATTTGATCACTAAACTTTAATTTGTATCTTTTTAGATACCATACTTTTATTTAGTTTCACAATAGTGACTCATAAAAACTTTTGACACCTTAACAATCCAAAATTACTATTTTGATCCAGAATTAAAGATTTTTTACAAATAAGTCCATAATTTCTATACATTTATTAAAAAATAAGAACAAATTTGAAAATTATTTTGATTTCATCTAATAAGACTAGACTCATTTTGAGTAGTAACATAGGCTAGGAGAAGATAAACTTTTAAATTTTTATAACTTTTGGACTAAATTGAAAAAATAAAGAGATTGAGGGATTAAAATAATTTTGAAGAGAAATTTAGAGAGTTGAAAATTTTTTAACAGTACTCTTTTTGAAACAAAATTAAAGTTAGGTCACCAAAAAGAAATAAATTGAAGTTTAATACTCTAACTGCAATAAATAAGAAGTTAGGTAACCACCATTGCATTTAACCCAACATTTTGCTACTGATTGGGTAAAGCTCCTCTGGAAAAAGGAAGCTCAAAATGCAGAAATATCAGACTAAATTTTGTCTATTCCGGCATAATCTTATTGTTCCTCGTAAAGTTATTTGACACTGATGCTAGCATATTACTTTGTCGCAGATTTTTTTTCAGGAAAATTCTTTACTGAAGTTTGCTACTTTAAAGAACGCCAAGGGTTCAAAACCCAGTTATTGCTTGGGTTGTCTATTCTCACTTGTGGAGCAGGTAAAAAATTCATTTTAAAGTGGTGATTTGGATATGGTCAACACAAGATTTGTGTTTATCCTCTTAGTTACCTTTTCTTCCATATGGTAAAAAATTTTACATTATCATTCATTGATGGCTCATCCTCTTCAGACACGATACCTAAGATTTCGTAATTGGCCTGCTGAATGGGGTTGGTGTCGAGATCTTCAATCATTTATATTTGTCTTTCAGAGGCATAAAAGGTAGCTTTACAGCAAAGTCTTTCCTAAAAGTTCATCTGGGCTAATTGGTACTGTAAAATAGTGGTAACTTGTTTTACTTAATGCAGAATAGTGCTGGAACGTCCTGAGTATGGATATGCCACCTACTTCTTTGAGCTGGTTGACTCTTTACCCATTGAATGGCAGATCAAGCGGTTAGTGACTTCCATGAAGCTTACTAACTGTGGCAGGATTAACCTAATTGAGAACAAGACATTAGTGGTAAATACCTAAATATGTTTCCCCAGCACTATTACTGAAATTTAGGTTTTGAATAAAGTGGATCACTTGCTAAATTAACTATAATTTTAATTTGTTGGTTATTTGTGATTTTGTTCTGATGCATGCACGTGCACAATGCATTCTTAAAATAGGATTGGAGCTTGAATAGTTAATTTTTGTTGCTCATTTTCTGGCTGTGTTACAGTTATGGAACTCTCCTGATGAAACTATAACCAGTTGTTAATGTTTGTTTTCACCTGATATTGAGGGCATTCAAAATTTTTATTTTAGCTAGTTAAGTTTTGTCCAGTTAGTATTCTGTAATTTTGTCAAACAGAATTAGATATTGCTGTATTCAACTTGTGTTTATATTTGAATTTGATTTTTGCATCGAGATTTTAAAGTTGTTCGGTTATGGTGTGTTATTTTTTCATATGAGCTTGGGTTTTTTCTTGATCTTGTCTGGTTCAGTAAAAGACTGAATTATGAAACGATGAATAACACAATTATGCTTGAATAATGTGCAAAACACCATTAGTAACAAATATACATGTCAAAAAATAATCATTTATGAAGTTTTATTCTAAATCTTGTACCTTAAAATTGTATTCCATGGAAGATACATTTTATAGGCTCTGTTTAGAGCTGATTAAATTCTTTAGTGACACAAATATAGCTTTTCCAAAGTGTTGTTGCCATAATGTATGCAAATAAATGGTTTGGCTTGTCTTAAGTGATTTCATCTTCAATTTTTTTTGGGTAGAAACTGATGCTTTTCACCACATATGCATTTTCTCATACCCTGTCTTCATGCATATTAGTTGGAAATTGATGCGCACTCTTAATATGTAGCTCCACCTAGTGGAAATACACTCTTAAGCAGCAAGCTGATTATTTTTGGAATTTTTGCTTTATTATCATGGGTCCTGGACTTTCCTCTGACCCCATTTGTTGTAATGCATCTAAATCTTTTGTTCAAGGTCGGAGAAGACTTGACCGAGGGCGAGGCAGATGTGTTAATGCAGTATGGTTGGACACCAAATAGTGGATTGGGAACTATGCTTAACTATCGTGACAGAGTCTTTCATGACAGGAAGAAT
The DNA here is from genome assembly GCA_949673435.1 of Macaranga tanarius. NCBI lineage: Eukaryota > Viridiplantae > Streptophyta > Magnoliopsida > Malpighiales > Euphorbiaceae > Macaranga > Macaranga tanarius. The sequence continues at coordinate 4,736 of CATIWO010126673.1, read as the reverse complement.
GAGAAGGACACCTCAGAATGGAGATCAAAAATAGGTAAGTTTCTCATGGATGGTTTTGTTGGGGGAAGCATTGTTTCATCTGGTATCCAGGCGAAAGATTCAGAATTTGGGGCCGGTGAAACCCGTGAGACCCCTGAAATTAAGATGGAGTTGTAATCAAGGCTCCATATTTGTACATCTTTTGATAGATGAAGCAATCATCAAGCTTTTGTGCAGTTAGCCATACAATGTTTACAAATCTGTGCAACTAATTGGTTTCTATCACTCAAATGTGGATTCTTTCTTCTCTCATTTAGATGATATGTTAGGATATGACTTACAGTCTGTTCTGGTACTAATTATTTTATTTATTGTGTGAGAATGTATTTTTTGTTCTCGGTTCTCGAATGCAAGGAGTAAGGACGGGACTCGCTTAAAGCTGCTTTATTTCAGTGTTTTAGATCTTAAAAAAGTTTCTTTTTGATTACTGTGGATTGAGACCATTATACTAGAATCTGGAGCAGAATTGAGGGAGAACTTTCTTATGGCTGCTGCTTCTTTCTGAAGAGATGGAGGAAAATATACTCAACGCTTTTGAAAGAAAAGATTGAGAACACAAGCGTTGTGTAAGCCGAATCTCTGGTGCAAACATTGATAGAGGGAGAGCTAGGTGTGTAATCAAGCTGAGTTAACCCGTTACTTTTGGAGCTCAAAACTTGACTAGGCTCAATTGAATGTGATTTGGTTAGATAATCAAAACATTTGAATTCAACTTGGCTTGCCTTGATTATATATATATATATACAATACTCGGTTAAGTTTGCGAGCTACTTAACGACTGTAATATTTAAGCTCGACTTGATCCGGTTTTGATTTGTTAGTTGATCAACGTAGATGTTGATTTCTAGTATTTGGTGAGTCGAAATTGAATAATTTAGATGCCTTCGCCTTGACCTTCGGAAGAGGGCTTGGCTTTGGGAAAGCTAGTAAGATTTTTTTTGGGCAGATTACAATGTTTAGTATGGTTGATAAGTTAGTAGGGGATATGGAATTTTTACCACATGAAGTGGGGGATCAGAAAGCTATTAAGATGACTGGTAAAATTAATCTACGTAAAAATAGAGGCCAGCCAAATGATTGACATTTCATCAATCCCTACGATCAAATTTACTACAGTTAGAGCTTTGGCACTATGCATGATTGTTTTCTCCCTTTTATTCTATGGAATAAATCTTAGTGTATCCACCTTAGTGTTGAACTCAAATCCAAACTCAACCCAAATCTATTTTATTATATTGAACCAAACACTTAAATTACTATAAAATGTTTTTTTTTTCTTTTGTATGAAATTCAAATTGAAAATCAAATTAATACAATTATATGAAAACGGAAAAAATAAAAGCTAGATAAGTATTAATTAATATATTATAAACATATATGATTAAATATAATTTTAATAAGGTCTAATACATCAACAACTCCTTGTACTTGATAGTTTTTTGTCAATTTGCCTTCTTAAATTACAAAATAATCAATTAGATACTTCAGTTTGCCAAAAACAAAATTTATGGACATTTTTTTATAATGTTTAAGGTGTCTAAATGGTTTTTTAACAAGTTAAAATAAAATTATTTAAATACTTGAATTAGATGAAAAATATTTATAAATGATATTTAGCAAATTAAAATGTTAAAATAATTAATTTATAAGTTGAAGAGATAAACCGATAAAACATATCAAGTTCAAAATAGAGTTAGTCTTGGTTCGACTCATCATAATTCATACCATAGCTCAAACATAATTTAAATTTAATTCAAGTTTGAAATTATTGAGCAAATTCAGTCCACATACAATCCAGCCCAGCTAAAGAGTTTCATTAATTTGGTTTCAAATATCTGTCATTATATACAATAAAAGATAATCCTCAATTAATTAATTTTTTAAATAATAATTTCATATATTTTAATTTAAAACCAACTTATAGAATTAATAATTTGATAAATTTATAAGATAAACAAAAAATTCTTTAAGACCAATTTAATTTATAAATTATTATTTCCTAATAAATCAATAAATATTATATAAATAATATATTTTTAAAAAATGTAAGTCAAGTATTATTTTTTTTATTAAAATTGATTTTTAGTATTATATTTTTTGTTTAAATAGAATCTTTGTATAATTAAATCTGTATAAAATGAAATAACATAATATTTTAAACAATCTATAAAATATTTGAAGATAATAAGTATATTCATAAAGTTTATTTATTCAAATAAATAAACAAATAACTAATATTAAAATATTTATATTATACATATAATGTAGTTATTTTTATTAATTAATTAATTAATTAATATCTTAATTGACAATTTTTTAGTTATAAAATTATTAGTTTAGAGGTTTTACTAAATTTAAAAAAAAAAAAAATCAAAAAACTTACATAAGGGTGACCTCATTCATAATCAAGAAATCCAAAAGTTAAAACAATCCCATAGGAAATCCTCCTCAATTCTTTGTTTGTTATGATTTTTTGAGTTTGCTTTCTTTTCCATTTATATACAAGGAATTATTACATGGCATTAGCAATGAACCCTTTCCACCAATGGGTTGCTTTCTTTTTTGATTCTTTACAATATTTGATTGATTAGAACCTCGAAGTTTCTCGAATTGATGTTGCCATTCACTAATGAAAAAAATGTTTGCATTGACATTTAACTAGTAATGAATCAAAAGCTCAAAAAATTAAAAATTAAAATTAAAAAAGCACCCACTAACAATAATCAATCCTATTGCATTTATATGTAACCACAAGTTATACATAGACATTTGTATTGTTTATGTGGTTGTCTTGTCCCCTATAATTCCAGAGGACACAAAAAAACATAAATATTTAAAACAAAAATTAAAAATTGAGTGTCAATGACGTTATCCATGACATATGTAAAGGACTAACTATGGGATTTATTCTGCTTCAAAAAAAAAAAAAAAGAGAGATTTATTCTTTTAAACTACACTTAATAAGTTTTGATGAGTTGCTTAAAAAATTATTAAAAATTAAAATTTATCCTTAATTAATATATATATATATATATATATATATATATTGAATTTGTTCTCATCCTTATTTCAAAGTTTAGTGATCAAGTTGCTATGTTAATTAATTGCATCTACTACAACTAGCTTAAACAAATCCATTTCACTAATCATTTGAATAAAAGAAAATGGAGTCTTTATTTTATGGTTTCCAATCGCAATTAAGGTAATACTCAAAATCAAATAATTATTAAAGCTACCAACTAATTGAAAGTTCAAGCTCAATTAGACTAGCTATAAATATATTTCAGTCTAATAATATTCTAAATTCGAACATAAATAATATTTTAAATTCAATGTTTTTTTTTCTTTTCTATAAATAATAAAAAATAAAAGAACTACTGATTAATAATACTTATATTTTTTTATTATAAATATTAAATTTATATATCCAAGAACAAATGAGGATTTCCAAACACGCACAAAAAAAAAGTTAAAATTATTAATTATTATAATCCTATGTGTAAACTTAGTAAGTAAAAAGTTAATCCACCCACCTTTGAGGACATTTGAAAATATTTCATTCAAATATATGTTAGTGGTAGACAACAACAAAATGCTTCATCCTAACAAACCAAAAAGAAAATAATTATCCTCAACAAACTGAAAAGACCTGTGAACATATATACATATAAAGATTATAAATGTGTATGTGTTAAAAAGTGATTGAAACAAGTAGTCCTGCCGCCAAAATTCAATTGATCACATCAAAGACTTAGCAAAAATATATGTGAAATATAAATGGGTTATGTGTATATCCCAAAAAATTCTACTAAATGATATGATTGATTATGTGGGTAGTGTACCCTCCAACACATGGTGTCTTCCTTTCATATTGTTAAATTTTATTCTTCTAATAATTAGTGATACCCTCAACTCTCAAAAAATGTTACACCTTTGCACAATCCATAGAAGAAGTTGGAGGAAGGATAAGAAGAATGTAGAAGAGTTGATGAAAAGCACACAAATGCATATAGTGATGATGATGGAAGTTGCAGAAGATAAGGTTTTATAAATATAAATAAATATATATGTTATTAATATAATAAAAAAAAAAAGAGAGAATCAAAATAAATATAAAAAGCCCTTTTCGATATCTATAAATATATATATCACCATCATCGTCATCATTAGAGAAAGTGATGGAAGTTAAAATAGGAAAGATGGCATGGTAGCTACTCATAATTCTTGAATATTTTGTTGACATTTGTTTTCTTGTGATTAATTAATTTGTGTTGTGTTGTATTGTATATCATCCTCAAGATTCAAGAAACCATTATTATTTTTTTTTTTTTAAGTGTATTGTGGTGGAAATTAAAGATGAGGCATAGAGAAATTAGTAACATGGCAAATCCAAATGAAATCCAGTTATAATCCCACTACTTGGACCCATGAATGAGGCCTAGTCCACCTGCTTAACCATATGTCTGGGGGGTGTAAACGAGCCGAGCCAAACTGAGCTTTGCCTAGCTCAGATTTGGTTCGTTTATAAACGAGCCGAACTCGAGCCGAGCTCATTAGGCCGCTAAATGTTCGCGAGCTGTTCACGAGCTTAAACGAGCCTAAACAAGCTAAAAAAATTTCTAAAAATACAATGTATAAATTTAAATTATTTATTAAAATAATTTATTATAAAATTATGTTTTTTTTAATAATATATT
>CATIWO010126649.1:0-13132 GCA_949673435.1 Macaranga tanarius | reverse complement strand
AAGCCCCTATTCTTTTATTGTATTTTATTAAGCCCCTATTCTTTTATTGTATTTTATTAAGCCATTTTACTATTATTTCTATTTTATTAAACCCTTATACAATTATTTTTATAAACTTTAAAGACTTTTGAGGGCTATTTTGGTAATATCATTTATATTTCAAAAGTCCTTAATGTTTACAAAAATAATTGTATCAGGATTTAATAAAATGAAAATAATAGTATAAGGGTTTAATAAAATAGAAATAATAGTAAAAGGGCTTAATAAAATACAATAAAAGAATAGGGGTTCAATAAAATAAAACGTGAAAGTTGAGGGGCCAAGTGTTGGGTTTTTCCTATAATTAAATGAACAAACCACAAAATATTTGTTTATGGTCATTATCCTACAGAAGTACTTCCAAACAAATCTAAGCAAATAAAAGTAAATTGACATACCATGCTCCCATAGATGCTCAGCTGCATTGCTCTTGCAGACAAACTGTTGACTTGTCCATCTTCAAGATTCTGTTCATGTGATTTTGTCTTATAGAAACTTTCAGGCCAACTCATAAGACCATGCTCTCTACTTAAAGGTCTATGGGGATGATCAGCTGTGTGGGGTACCAAAGAGGATGAACTTCTCTGCGGAGCACTGTCAGCTTCAAAAGCTGCAATATCAAAAATTATCACTCTTGCTCTTGTCTCAACTTGATACCATGACCTTTGACGAGAGAAACTGGCACCTGCATAAATCATTCATTATTGTCTTGATTTTTGTCATTGTTCAGTGTCAAATGAACTCAGTTAATGGTTGTGCATATCAATTTACTTATAAACACACACACACACACACAAAAATCTATCTTTGAACAAGGAGAATAAGAAAATGACGTTTCAGCCAACCTACAGGGTGGATCTAATAGGTAGTGAGTCTTGCTCTGTTCATCATAACAGCAAGAAGTAACTGGAACCAACTGACTAAGTTGTTTTTAGCATAACACTAAAAATGATTCTACTTAAATATGTTGATCTAGGTATTTACAAAAGAGTTTCCATCTATTTGTTTTCAAAAGAGTTGCCAGTGTGAAAATTAGTTTGTTACCATCATTTTGCTAGGCATGTATTAGTTGCATTTCTCATTATAAGCTGGAAATTGGAATTAACAAGTTGTCCATGCTTTGTGTAATTGTGTAACCAAAATTAAACTGTACAAGTCCACTAGTTGGCTGGCTCCAACTTTATCCAAACTAATTGGCTGGGTGAAAGGGTTAAAAACAAACCTGTCTAACCTGGCCTAAGTGCCACCTCCAGGACCAAATAACTAGGTAATGCCTATTGATTTTGCACTTTTAGCCTCATCTTCCTAATTTCATCTCTTTGATGACTAAACACCATAGGCAATATTTGTCACAAAATCTCTACCAAAAATGAACCATTAGGTCACATCTTATTGGATGTTTAGGGCATGAAAGTATATATGCAGGAGCAGCACAGAAAATATAAACTGTCAACATCACAAGACCAAGACTCTGCATCCATCCAGCAGTAAAAAAAAAAAAGTGTACCACAATAGTATATCTATTACACACACTCTCATAATATTATATCCATTTGCACACACGACCACCCATTTCATTCAAGTGTGTTGCTGTCATACCTGTTTTTTCTTCATTCTGAAAACTTCGAGTTCCATGTGCATTTCCAAAACTCTGATTGCGATGAAGGGGCCATAGTGCTGCAGGTGATGTAATCAATTCCTCTTGAGAACCATGGGCTTTTACAAAGCCTTCTAACAGAAAGCCAATGGAATGGTGAGGTACTTCTTTTGTTTCTCCCCTTATATATGTTGTCATTGTCGACCTTTCTGTGACAAGAGCTCTCATATCTTGCATTGCCATCTTTTCAAATATTTGAGGAAGCAGAAGTTTGGCCAGTGTAATAGCACTTTCCTAGGGGAAAAAAAAAAGATAGAAAGAAAACAAAGTTTTGAAGATAGATTAACAAAACCTTATTATAGTGACTAGGTATCAAAAAGCAGAGACTGTTTATCTTTGGTAAACGTTAGTACTTCACAAAAGCATCTTATGTAGCAGTAAGTAATCTGATCAACAGATGAAAATGCTGCTCATACCCAAGTCTCAAAAACCTGGGCATTATCATAACTGCTCGAGAAAATGGATGCATATCTTCTTTGCCCCTCTCAATAACACTCCTCTCTTTCAGCTAAAGGAGTTGGGAAAACTATGGTACTGCCACCAAAGGTAGTGCTTTTGTTTGGTCTGCAGTTCCACAAATAAGAAGGCCATATAAAGCAATATCCCCTGACTGGCGTGTGCTGCTAGCATACTCACTGTCATTCTCATTTGATTTTGCACTGTGAGATGACTTCGGCAAAATGGAATACCCACCCTGTCTCTTTTACGAGAATTGGTCTGTCAGAATCTTTGGACTTATGCTGACTTTAAACGTCAAAGCTTGACAGAAAATATGCAAAGTTCTCTTCAAAATCATGCTTTCTTTGCAGTTTAATGGAGATTTGGATTGAAACAGTGCTCAAATTTTAAAACCAATTAAACCTTTAATTTTCTGCAACAAAAGGTTTTTAGAAGGACAGCTTCAGGAGTTTTTCGAAGAGTATCTTTCTAAGTATTTTCCAGCACAATTAGAGAGCGCTTATTTTGTACCGTAGTCTCTAAGGCCTTCTTTTATTTTCTACTTGTTACTAGTTCAGGATATCTTACACTCCTTTTGTATTTCCTCTCTTTCTCTATTTGTTAAATTCTTTGCCAAAGAAAAGGAAGAAAAAGATACCTGCCATAGGAAGCCTTCCACTGCAGGGTCAGACCTAAGTGCTGAAAGTATTTTCTCACTTTCAATGAAAAAGCAGAGTACCACGGAATCTGTTATCATGTCACAGATGTAAGGCTTCCCAACTAGCACTTCATATATGCCCAGTGTGCTCCCATGTGTAAAAGTTGGATGCAAGGAGTGCTTGTTCCTTATGCTGTTACTACTCCACTGCCATTCAATAATTTGCATTTAGGAAATGCTCCAATGAAAACTAAACCTGGTATGTTTTTTCAAACTAAAATAAAAGTTTATTTTTTAAATTCTAACATGCTCATTACCCTGACAACACCATTAGAAATAAGCCAGATCCCAATGGGCTTGGAGCCTTCTTTGTAAAGTGGCACACCACGTGATTTCATTGTGCCTTTGGAAGAACCTTCAAGTGCTTCCCGTACCATAGGAGGAAGGGCCCCTAACAAAGGATGCATCCTGATCAAATCACTTATTTTGGGAATCTTTACAATAGGAGGATTCCTCAAAAGCCTTTTCATGTCAGTCTGCAGTAAGAGGTCAAATATAATTTTTATATAAAATCCAAGAAGAGCTAATTGGCCAAAAGACTATAGAATGCAGATTGTAAAACATAAGACCTGGACAGCGTCATGAAGATGAAGCATCTCCTTCTCTTCCAACAGCCCAACCATCTCAAGATTGTGGACATAATCACTTAATTGGTTCAGCACTGAATAAGTTACTTGTCTGGTTTTCACAACACGCAATACCTGAAAAATTACTGAATAATTAGTTCATGTTTAAACATCACCTGTATTAGAAGATTTTGCAGATATCAATTTCTTCAATTAGCTAAGATTTAGGACATAATAAGAGCATTGACATCACCTGAACTAATTTCAACCAAAATCCAGTTTAAGTGAACAAAATATAATGGTATTGAAATTCACGAACCTCAGGAAATGCAGCCCGAACATCTTCCAAGAATTTTCTTGCTTCTTCTCCTTCTGCCACACTTTCACTAATCACTGTAGAAGCAATCTCACTGTCGCCTAGAAGTAAAAGTGCATGGAAGAGGGGGTCAGAGTCAGACTTCTCATGAAGTTGTAAAAAACAACTGTTTCTAAAAAGGGGAAAAAATTATCCACAAGACAGCTACTGAAAGCATATTAGAGTCATCATCATTAACATTACAGCACTTCTAGATTTAGACATGAGAAACTTTTTTGAGTGATAAGAGAACAGGATAAAAGGACTATTCAAGCCAAAACGAATCACTGGAGCAGGATACATTTTATTTTAGTTTAAGCATCTTATCAAAGATGTCAACTTTCGTGATCTAAGTACAATGGAGCATCTCATGAGTCAGGAGTGAGGCTGTTAAAAGCTATAAGCTGATATTGTAGTTCACACATCAGCATAACAAATTAGTTACAAGCTGATGTATTATTGACAAACACTCTCTGTCTCTATCTCTCAACAATCAATAGATAAAAAAAAATTTCCACAACTCTATTAGAGGATAATAATAATAATAATAAGTGATTTCGTGGCACAGGAACCAGAAACTCTGTGATACCTAACTAAATATCACAATTGCCATTTGGAATCTGAGAATTGAAGCAAAATTTTTTCCTGCACATTTAAATCAACTGATGGATGCATTAAGAAAAATGAAAATCCCCAGAATTTTAAGCTCCACAATCACATCTACCCATAGTCAAAGAGCGGTCAACTACAGAACAAATTACTGGGAGAACACACAAATAAGCCTTGGGGGGATAACTCTCAAAATTCATAATTTCAAATGGCATATAAAATATGTCTCAATTGAACAGATGTGATGCATAATAAGTCACTGAAATAAAAATGTCTTAATTGAACATATTGATCCTGTGGGGTCCAATTTTTTCCACTGCAATTTTCTTTTGTAAGCAGTGCCAACCATATTAACTGAATGCTGAACACACCTCCAATGCACTGCAACAGCATGTTGATTTCATAATTTCCAATCACATGGCTGAAATTTTTCAGAAATAATATAGAATTCTGAAAGTTTCATCAAAAGAGAATAGAAACTATAAAAGCAGAAATCAAAATTAATAGTTTTATTTACTGGGAAAAAAACTAGTAGCCTACAAAAGAGCTGTTTACCTATAAATTCATGCAGTTGCTGGCGAGCAATTCTATGAGCACGTAGAAATGCAGCACAAATGTAACATGCAAATTCCAGTCTTCCTACAATAAAATAAGTAAACATTTTTCGTGGGACAATGCTTGCTTGAAGGAATCTGTAATAACTCGGGAAATGAACATTAGTCTTTAATCCCTTCCAGTCACATAAAGGTTCATGAGAAGCCATGTCAATTGCTTCATCTACTGATTGCATCAAAATATTTGCATTCAACTGTGTTATCCTTCCTTCATCAAGCATTCTCCAGTAAGCAGACTGGACACCTGGAATGAGATAAGATATCTCGAATCAGCAATTCAATCTTTTATCAATAAAAGAAATTTTAATATCCACAAAAATAAAACACATAAAAAGTATATGATAACTACCACTGTCAGTAGTCAGTAGAGGGGAGATAATGACACTGATAGGTTGTTGATAAAACATCAAGTTAGAAACAGATATTTGACCTATGAAACGAAAGAAAAGCCAAAAAAAAATTTCCACATGCCAGTCCAGAAGTTTCTGTTTCATTTTTCACCTTTCCATCTCAACTTTTGCACTTCATCTCATTCAAGTACTTCGTTTGGGTTAAAAATACTGCTGACAACTCACAAAGATGAACAGGCAAACACATGGATATTGACAACATCCTTTACACAAGATAAAGCTGTTCTTTCGTTTTTATTCATTTAATCCACTTCCATTATGGGATTACCATTATCTTAATTTTTCTTCTTCATAATGACAGCTAAAAGAATACTTGTATAATATAATGTATACGTATAATATTTTATACAGGAGTTCCAATTATATTTTGACAGTGATTGATGATTTTCATATTATAGTTTTACTATCAAGATTATCTCTTTCAATATATGCTATCAGGCACTAAACCATTTTATTTACAAGGCGCAAATGAGAAAAGGTTGGTAAGGATGATTTGGTGCACAAGAAGGTACCAATGCATACATAAAAGTTCAAAGTTAAAAGAATAGGTATTCAGCAGGCAGTTTTATTTTGTTTTTAGCATCAAAATAATATATCTAGCACAAGGGGCCTTAAACATCAAATATGAATATAAATTACTTTTTTCCCTACAGAGAAAGGTGCCAAAGTTTCAAGTTTATTGATCTTGAAAAGAAGTTCAAACATGAAAAATACATGCAACAGCTGAAAAAAGGGGGAAAATAGAGCAGCAGCAACAATGGACTTACCATTTAGAAGGCGAACGCGAATATCATTCAAATTTTTTGGGTCTAGACTGTCTTCAGATTCAGTTGCATTATAAGGGTGCACTCGTTCTCCTTCCAAATTATTCAAGCTTGCAATATATCTTTTTACAGTAGGCCAATCAGCAGGTCCAAGTTCCTCATCATCTCCAAGATCACCAAAAGCTGCTAATGCTTTGTTCAACATTTCATACTTCGTGTAGTCCAAAATACGTTTCTATAGAAAGAGTAAAAAGAAGAAAACAAAAAAAGGACAAATAAAATATTCTCACAAATGATTGAATGAACTAGCTAACTTAGGAGCAGAACAAGATAAAAGATTGTCCACTTGTAATCCATCATGGACAACTTCTGCTATCTCATTGCAAGCATAATTTTCATACCAAAATGCTCTTGTAAATATTAATGTAAAGTAAAACCAATCAGGAACAGAACATTTACTGCAAAATAATTCTATGAATGCCAACACAAAGCTCACCTTGGCAGAGGATAGCTTATCCATATTTAGAAGATGCAAGATAAACTGTGTGGTAGATCCGTTCACAACAAGTGTCAGAAATACGATTCCACCAGTGAAGAAAACAAACTGCAAATTTTTTCAAGAATTAACAAGCATATATTAATTGGCAGGTATGCAATATAATCTCATTTAGTTGAAATTGTTGTATGTCCAAATTTATAAATATTCTGGACTAAATAAATAACTGACATCCATGCTCTATCACTTGACCAAAAAGAATAAATAACATTTAAACAAATATTAACTCACCAAAGTTCCTGTCTCGGAATTAAGATATATCGAGTTGTCACTTGTGCGCTAACACATAAATAAGAAAGATGATTAAAATTTAAACACAAGGAACTGAGTATTCATCCATACAACAGATATTTTACATGATATAGAAAATGACTTCAAGTGGTTCTGGATGGACTTGATTAATCTACCACGGTTTGCATAAATCCGTATTACAAGTCACTTTTAGCTGTTGTTCCTTTTAGAATGTTTTGGATTTGAAGAAAACTCACTCCCAATATTTAGCTGATTAAAAGCTCATCGGCACAGATTCAATAAAGATATTTTGGATTGCCTGAACCATGAGTACTTACCTTAACAGATAGTGAGAGTGCCAATGCAACAGCCCCACGCAAACCTGACCATATGAGAATAGTAGCTTCCTTCCAATCCAAACCATAACCAAAATATCGTAAAAATGGATATAATACTCCAACAACTACAAACCGAGATACTTGCACAAAAATGTATAGAAGAAATAGGTAGCCCCAAGAATTTCCTGAAACAAAAGCAAGTGTCAAACATTTGCCTTAACGAATCAAGTTGGTATGTTCATTACAAAGAGAGAAGACGTATTATAGAATTGTCTTTACTTGAATGATAGAGAAGAAAAGTTTTCAGATTTCCATCAAACCATTAGTCCAGGATATTGTCATTTTTATTCCACATGAAGTGACAAAAGAAACAGCATTACATAGGCCCAAAGCAGAAATTGTAATTAATAGTTCTAGAAGGTCTATATGAGCCCAAACCCCTAACATTAAGTCCAATAGAGGACTTAATGTCCATATGGGATAAGGTTAAAGACATTTAATCAATACCAATTCGATTGGAATTAGGTATGTCTCTTTTTATGCCTATAAAAAGACTCATATTTCTCATTATAAAACATATCTTGAATAATTCTCTCTAACTTAAGCATCGGAGAGCCTACGGATCGAAGATCCTAGGTTCATCTAGTTTTCTTTGTGCTTGTAGGTATAAGAGAGGAGTTCACATTCATCATTAATTAAACATCCAAAATTCATATTCCCAAAATAAGTCCAATATGCATGCATTTGATAAACATAGTTCTCTCATTCTCATATGGCATTCTCTGTAAGTTGGTTTCAAGATGAGCATCACTGCATCTAAAATTACACGAATTGAGGATCTTTTAATTGTCACCAAAAATCTTTTAAACTTTATATCTATTGTTTAGGAAATGGGTTGGAGTTCCCAATCTTGTGTTTCTATAGACTAAAGTGACTAGAATGAGAAAGTAGATTTCTCAACAGGAATTCCACAGTTTTCACAAACCAGAGAGACTGGATGAAACTTATAATTCCACCTTTTCTAAAAACCAGAGACTGAATGAAAGTTATCAAACCCAATAGATTCTGATGGTTTATCCAACTTTAAGTAAGTTCAATGATGTCTAATCAAAGTTTCACAATTGTGGGCTTTCTTCCTTTTCCTGATATTCCTGTTGCAGTAGCTGAGAGAATTATGGTGATCATGAGAGATTCTTTTAAGTTTGGGATAGGAGAGAGAGAAAAAAAGAGATTACCAAGTTGGAATGGTTGTTGAAAGCCTAAGAAGGAGAAGAGAGAGAGAGAGGAAATTTTTATGGACTCCCAAAGGATCTGGAACTGAAAAGGAAATGGCAACTTGAAGTTGAGCAGTATTGTAGTGTCTTATTGGAAAGTAAAACTGCGAGTTTTGAAATCTATCTTTTGCCAAGAGTAATTATAGAATAAAATTGTGTTCACAACTTCTTCCCAGCATTCTACATTTAGTCTGTTTAGAAGAGCTTCTCTAGAGTCTAGATCCCTCTATTTATAAGTAAATTTCATTTGTCTCCTTCTTTGCTCTTTTACAAAGAAAGCTTTTTCTCTTGATTTTTTTTCTTTTTCTGAATACAATTTTTTGCTTTGATCTCACACAGAAATACATTTTTTCAACATTTTATTTAATGATTATTTGACAGATAAAGAATATAGCTATATTCAAAGCCCAAATGTTCAACCTCAGTGGATGTAACAACAAGATGCATGTCAGTTGGAGAATGTAGATGCATACTGCAGTAAGCTGTTAGAATGTTTAACAAGAACTTAATGACTTTGTGTATATTTCCGCACATTCATGATGTGGCCTTCACTAATGACTTGTGTGCTAGGTATCCCATAAGCATACTTCATCATCAGCACAAAAGAAAACCTAATCATTCTTATGATCTCAAATCACTTTTCTACTATGAACACCTAAGCAAAAAATAAAATATAAACTACCAAAATAAGTCATTGTAGGCTGGAGGTAATATCCATCCCAAATCAATTTCCAACAAGAAGTTTCTAGAGAAAAATATACCTATTGCAAAGTGATGAGAATCAAAGTCAACAAAAAGGATCAAATGATCCTTTCGTCAAGAAATCAAGTCAAACATGCTAACGTGACACTTTCAAAGTTAATCTACAATCTCATAGCTAAAGAAAGTATGCATTTTAAAGATGTCAAAGTGGAGGAATCATCATCAAGACTTGTCAATATATTTTTGGCGAGTTTTCAAGGCTTTGAAAGAGTTTAAGGATCAACACGCCCGTGTCTCGAAGCACATAGCCGTGTTGGAGGTGCTAAAATCGACCAATTGGGTACACACCCATGTCTACGGCCGTGTCTGTAACACACCCTGCAACACGTCCATGTCCCTACCCATATTCAGCACTGCCTATTTTTGGGGGTTTGAACACGGCCGCCAATACAGCTGTGTTACATGTTTTAAGTCAAATCCGAATTAATTAAGATTTTATTATTCTGATTCCTATCATAATGTAAAAACTAAACTGAGATCAATAAAATTCTAGAAATTTATTTCCTTTGATTTTTGCATTAACTAAATTGACCTTATCAAGCAATTGCTTGTAACGGCCATCCTTATTCCTTATCACTCTCTTCTTCTTTTCTTTGTTCTAGGGTGTGGCAGAAAACATTCTAAATTAATTTGATCAATTTATAACGAATGTATTAGGTTTAATATACCTAAGGTCAACCAAAGGAATTTAGGGTTTCTTTCTTTATCTTTTTCTTTTATTGATAATTATTTGTTCCGTGAATTTTGGTACTTTCTTAAACGTGTGTGGATTAATTTGAGATTGTTAGAGTTTTTCTATCAAGATCACATCATTGGGTATTAGAGTTTTGGCTCATCAAAATTCAGGTTTGATTTAATTTCCAAATTATCTTCATTAGCATTCTCAAAAAAAAAAAAATCCTGCATAATATTCATCATTCGAATTAGTATTATTTCAATTCATTTTTGAATCCACATCCTATCTTATAAATTTATTTGTGAATTGTGCATCAAGTGAAAAAAAAAAAGGAAGGAAAAAAATTCAGAAAAAAATTATTATTGTGCACATCCAATTGAGTAAATCTTGTTGGATTCATTGTTACTGTTCTAATTTATTTTCTTTGCATTGAAGATTTTGGTATTTGTTCGTCACCCCTTCCATCAAATTGCATCTAATTTGTTTAGCCGTTTTCTTTGAATTCATAATTTTTCTTGTTAATTCGTCTTGTTCTATAAGTAATTTGATTTAGTAAGAAGATTGCAGTTCTATCAAGATTCCATGGGGAATAAACTTAGGTTGTGTGTTTGGTGAGATCAATAGAGAGCTTAAACACAAGAGGAGTGATTTGGTGAGAGAAAGGAGTTGAAACATGTAAGGGAGTTATTGTGAGGTCTTATTTTCTACTAATTGTTTAATCTTAATCTCTAAAGATGTCACAAGGATCGCAGAATCAAAAATTATAGAGCATAGCGGTGAGTATGAACACTTTAATTGCCGAGATGAAGAAAATGTAGTTGTTGTATAGTAATTTAAAGGATCAAGTTGACAAGAAAAATTCCATAATAGTAGAGATCCAAAAGGGATAGTCCACAAGCAATCAAACACACCAATAACGGGAGATAGATTTTAACGAAGATGTTGGTGATAATTTGGGGACGTTTACCACGAGGCGTGCACCATTAAGAGAAGCTAGAAGAGGATGAGTTATTGAAGAGAAACTAATGGTGGATCGAAACATAGGAAGCATCAAGATGAAGATAACTTCCTTCCAAGGAAAGAATAATCTAGATGCTTACCTAGAGTGGGAACACAAGGTGGAGCTAGTATTTGATTGCTACAACTATTCCGTGGAGAAAAAAGTGAAATTGGCAACCGTTGAATTCACGGATTATGCCATGATTTGGTGGGATCAATTGCTCATATCAAGGAAGCGCAACCTAGAGAGGAAAATCCAAATATGGGAGGAGATGAAGCAAGTCATGCGAAAGAGGTTTAGTCCTTCCCATTATTACCTTTATTTATATTGTTGCTTACAAGTTTGGTGCAAGGATCTAGGAGTGTAGAAGAATATCATAAAGAGATGGAGATGGCTATGATTAGAGTCAATGTTGAAGAGGATCGTGAGGCAACTATGACACGATTTTTACATAGACTTAATCGAGAAATTCATGACATTGTGGAGTTACAACATTGCATTAATCTTGAGGACATGGTACATGCTGCCATGTTAGTGGAGAGACAACTCGAGTGGACGCACCTCAATAAAAATAAACTCCAATGATGTCGCCACATGCAATCTAAGGCAAAAGGTGACTCTAGCAAGCCTAAAGAAACTGTGGACAAAGGTAAAGCCATGGCTAATCAAGAAACGCACAAGGGACATCAAGTGTTTTAGATGTTTGGGGCGAGGGCAATTTGCTTCTCAATGTCCTAACAAAAGAACCATTTTGATGTGTGATGAAGACGATTTGGATGACATGCCCGAGTTGGAGGATTGTAGTGATGATGAAGGGGTAACATATTGACTCCCATAAAAGGAAAATCTTTAGTTGCAAGGCGAGCTCTTAATACGCAACTTAAGGTTGAAAATGGAAATTAGCAATGTGAGAACATTTTTCATACAAGGTGCATGGTTAAAGATAGAATTTGCAATATGATTATTAATGGTGAGAGTTGCACGAATGTGGTTAGCACCGAGTTAGTTGAGAAGTTGGGTTTGGCAACTACTAAACACCCTAAACTATACAAACTACAATGGTTGAATGACACGGGAGAAGTCAAAGTGACACGTCAATGTAAGGTTCCTTTCAATATAGGAATCTACAATGATGAGGTGGAATGTAATGTAGTACCAATACAAGCGGGTCATATTCTTTTGAGGCAACCTTGGCAATTTGATAGGCAAGTGAATCATGATTGCTACAAAATAAATACTCGTTCATGTGGGGAGGCCAAAAGATGACCTTAGTGCCATTATCTCCTAAACAAATTTTAGAAGATCAATTAAAAATGGTACACAAGAAAAAGGGAAGTGAGGGAGAGAAAATTATGAGTGAAGTTGAGAATTCAAAAAAAAAAGTATGGTGAGTGTGTAAGAGAAAAATAGAGTTGGGGTAAAATAAAAGAGAAAAAAAAAGAATTTCTTTACTATAAGTGAGATAAGGGCTATATTCTTAGGAAAATAACCCATGATTTTATTTTTGTACAAAGAGACTTTGATGACTAACCTTGATTTAGATAACTCTTTGCCTAGTGTTGTTCGTATTCTATTGTAGGAATTTGCTAATGTATTTTTTGAGAAAATACCTAAGGGTTTGTTGCCAATTAGAGGGATTGAGCATCAAATTGATTTCATTCCGGGAGCTCAAATACTCAACAAACCCGCCTATAGGAGTAATCCTTAGGAGACGAATGAACTTCAAAGGCAAGTAGAGGAGCTTTTGGACAAGGGCTACATTAGAGAGAGTATGAGTCCATGTACTATTCCGGTTTTGTTAGTACCTAAAAAGGATAGAACTTGGCGCATGTAGGGCTGAGCAAAAAAATCCGAAAACCGAATAACCGAACCGAACTGACCGGTTCGGTCAGTTATATTTAGGTTCAGTTTCAGTTTTTAAAAATATATAACCGACTGGTTCAGTTCGGTTTCGGTTTTCAAGTTAAAAAATTGAAAATAACAGAACCGACCGACTCATATATATATTTATTATAAAAATATTAAATAAAATATATTAATTAGAAAAAATTATATATAAATATTAAAATTATAAATAAAAATATTTTTTTAGTTATATAATTAAAGAATAAGCTTAAAAAAATTA
>CATIWO010126615.1:0-14036 GCA_949673435.1 Macaranga tanarius | reverse complement strand
TTCTATGTGTATACACACGCAATAAATATATATATATATATATATATATATATATATATATATATATATATATATATATATATATATATATGATGTGTTATAAAACTGATAATCAATAATTGATAAGATTAGAAATCTAGAATTGCCCTATAAAAAGATTAGAAATCTAAAATTATGTATTACAAATAAAATTTAGTATCATTTTTGTAATTAATTATACTCAAAAAATTTATTTTAGACAATCTACTATCAACTTTAAGTGCTAACTTATCATATAATATTTGAGATTTTAAATACCAATTGATTGTTTGAAATAAAATAAAAATACTCATCAATTAAATTTAATTTTCAATACATGTTTAAATTATAAATAAAATTTTAATAGTAAAATTTATAAAGAAAAAGCCTTAGCGATTATAATCATCTTATCTCTTTTGTTCAAATTATAATCATTTTATTTTATATATTCAAAATATAAAAATATTAAAATAAAACTTAAAAATAAAATTTATAAAAAAGATAATACTATCTATCAGAAATAATATATTTAATATAAAGTAACTAGATATATATATAGTTATTATTAATTTATTAAAGATTACTTTCCAATATATAAACTAAAAAAATAAACTATATAATTTTAGTGAAAATTTTATGGATTGGAATTGGAATGTTATAAGTCTTATGACAACTTCATTTTCTATTTTTCCTCAATAGATTATTTTTTAATTTTAGATTTTTTTTTCAATTTCATATTACATGTGTTATGTGGTTTTATAACAGGTTTTGGAATTTTAAATGGTTTAAGTATGAATTTTTAGATATTGAATAATACTATAATTTTCGAACTTTGGTTTTTCTCCAAACCGATTTGGATTCTCCATTTGCTCCAAATCTCCATATCGAATTGCTTTAATTTTTTGGAGCGGAGATTTAATTTTCATGGCCAGATTTGGAGAATTGATTTTTGAATTCTCCAATATTCAGATCGGATCCAAATAATTTGCATTCTCCGAACTACTCCGATCCACGCTTAGCCCTAGTTCTATGTGTCTGGATTTTGTTGTTTTGTTAGTGAAGAGAATAATTTGAGCCAAATTACGATTCTCCTCTGGCTTTTTATCACTTTATACTTTTGTCCATCTAATTTAGGAATTGAATGCTTTTTACCCTTATGTTTTTATTTTTTAAGTCCAGCTTATATGGAAGTCCAAATTGAGGATTACTGAGTTAATTAATGGATACAAGTTAAAATTAGTATATGAGTGGAAGAGATTTTTTTTTTTTTAAAAAAAAGGAAGAGATAATTTTTAAAGGATATAAAATTTGGTGTGTGAACATAAAATATAATATAATAACTGAAAAATAGTTATGAGATATACTAATGGATTAAAAAAAGAATAAATTATATTTTTTTTCCCTGAGTTTTGATCTAATTTACACTCTCATTCTTTTTTTTTCAAAGTTAAATTTTTACATCCCTCAATTTTAATTTTGTCAATGTTTTAACTCTTTCGTTAAATTTTCCATTAGTATCTTACCTAATAAGACATTTTACTCCCTTTATTTTATAAAAACTAAATATTTTACTCTCTTTCTTTTATAAAAACTAACACTTTAATCCTTTTTATTTTAATAAAGTAAAAAATATTGTCCTTTTTTATTTTTAATTATTTCAAAATTTTAAATGACAATTTTAACTAATTTTTTAATAATTTTGTGACACCCCTCCCCACCGGAACCTTCGTCGGTCAACATCATACTCCATTACTATTTGCCCGAGGTACCGACGTAAAGAGGCGTCACTTCTAAATTTAAACCTAACTTCACTTTATTATCCAGATTTTTCATGTCATTCAACTATTAGAAACCTATATATATATAACATCACTATTAACATTCATCTAAGAATAAACAAGAACGATGGTAAGATCAACAACCACTGAACATACATAATATACATATTTAGTATTCTGTCACATAAGGGATAAAAAAGGGAGACAAACTACAATGATATCATAAGAAACAATAGGAATAATCAATAACCGGAATATTTTAAAAATAATCAAAATTATTTCCACCTTACTCATAAAATAATTCATAAAGATTGAATAAATTTATAATCAAGTCAAAAGACTTATTTAAATTAATTCTTTAAAGAATCAAATCCAGCTTTCTTTTCAAAATTTCATTCTCATATTATGCACAACATAGTACAACACAATACAATTTACTAAAAATATTCAGGAACAGGTCAGGTTACTATCGATGTGGTAGGTACCAATCAGCACATTGAAGGTTCAAACCATGCATGCATACCGATCTATATACTACTCAGACTAACCCCAAAAGCTTTCATAAATCTCGAGCATTGTCCCAAAAATAATTATCATATATCTCATTTCTGTCAATTCCTCATTGTACCCCAGGTACAAAAATATCATTTACTCGTGAGTTGCTGTGTTTCGGACACAGTCTTACATCTTACAGAATCTAGTCGTACCCTGGGTACGGTCTTACTATAACCTTTCCTTTCAATGTACATGTGCTCATAATTTCATTATATTTTCAAATTTGTTTATGTTTCTGATTAAACAAAAACTCTGTATTTACTTTGTAAATCATGTATATTTCAAATTCGTGTTAAACATCAATCAGAATCAACTCAAAACAGTATTTTGAACCACTAAGATGTTGGTATAGTGCAGAGGCACCACCTCTGTGCCCATTGAGGCACTGCCTGAATAGCCTTCAAATCACTAAGGCGCCGCTTGAATGGCTTAATGAGGCGTCGCCTTAATACTTAATGAGGCACTGCCTGAGGGCCTTGATGGATTGAGGTGCTGCCTCTTTATAATAAAGCGCTACCTCAATACAATCAGGCACCGTCTGATCGCACTGTTACAATGTTTAAATTTTTAAATTTTGCAACAGAAAAAATAAAAATACCCGAAAATAATCCAATCAATGCAAAGATTTAAGAAAAATAAATAAAAAAAGGAAATCCACTTAATAAATGTCAGCTCCTTCTTTTTCTTTCTTTTTCTCCTTCTTCTACTTGCTTCTTCTTCTTCCTTTTACTTATCTGCAGAAATGGCAGTTTAAGCCAAACTACCATTTAGTCCCTCAACTTTATTTTTTAATTAAATCCTTCCTCCAAACTTATTTTCATTACAATTTACTCCTGATCCAAAATAAATTTAATTATTCTAGTGCAGACATGACAATTCTCCTCCACTTAAAAAATTTTATTCTTGAAATTTAGAGAATGCTCATTTCAAATCTAATTTGCACCTAAAGAGAATAGGTACAGATATTGTTGTCTCATATCCTCCTCTCATTCCCATATAGCTTCTTCACGAGAATGATTCTTTTATAATACTTTGACCAAAGGAACAATCGTATTACGCAATACCTTTTCACTTGCCAAAATTGATATTGGCTCTTCTTCATAGCTCAAATTGTCCTTCAACTCCACCAGTTGTTCCTATAGTATGTGAGAATGATCACTTCTATATCTTCTCAACATCGACACATGGAAAACGTTATGAATTCCAGATAAATTAGAAGGTAGGCTAATCACTAAGCTGTCAGCCTAACATGTTCGATTATTTCATACGGTTTAATAGATCTTGGACATAATTTATCACGTTTACCGAATCTTAAGACATTTTTCCATGGTGATATCTTTTAAAATACTTTTTTACCAATGTCATATTCAATATCGGCTCGCTTAAAGTTGGTATAGCTTCTTTGTCTATCTTATACCCATTTTAAATTTGCTCGAACTATGCGAATATTCTTTGTAGTCATTTACACAAGTTCTGAGCCCAACAATTTCCTTTCTCTTACTTTCTCCCAGCAGATTGGAGTTCTACACTTTCTTCCATACAACACTTCAAAAGTTGTCATATCAATACTACTTTGGTGGCTATTGTTATAAGCGAATTTCATTAATGGTATTTTCTTATTCCAATTACCTCAAAAATCTAATGCACTAGCCCTAATCATATCTTCCAATACATGTATGGTGCGTTCGGATTGGCCATCAGTTTAAGGATGAAAAGTTATACTAAACCTCAATTTAGTACCTAAAGCTTCTTGCAGACTTAGCCATAATCATGATGTGAATCTTGGATCGTGATCTAATACGATCGATACCGATGCTCCATATAACCTTACGATTTCTTTCACATATAACTCTGCCAATTTATTCAAGTCGTAACTGACTTTGATAGGTAAAAAATGTGCTAACTTTATCAGATGATCGATAATTACCCATACTACATCATTTTCTTACTGAGTTCTTGGTAATCCTACAACAAAATCCATTGTGATATGCTCCTATTTGGTAAGAATTATAGTAATCTAGTAGGATGTTTATACTCCACCTTTACCTGTTGACAAGTCAAACATTTTAACACAAATTCAGCTATATCACCCTTTATTCCTTTCCACCAATAACTTCCTTTCAAAGTTCTATACATCTTTGCACTTCCTGGATGCATAGCATACGCTGAACAATGTGCCTCTTCCATTATTTTTCGTCTTAATTTATCTACATTTGGCACATATAATCTACTTCCAAACTTCAAATTTCCTTCTTCGGTACAACTTAACTCTTTTATCTTTCCTTTTTTCACATCACTATACAGCTTTTTCATTTTTGCATCTATGCGTTGTGCTGCCAGAATTCTTTCCATTAGTAGTGGCCTTACCTTTAAAGTAATTAACACTCCATCAGAAGTGTTTACTTTGAGCTCAGTGCCTAACTTCCTCAATTTAATCAACAATTACATCCTAACAACGCGGATGTAACATAAAATTCCACTTAATTTCTAACTTAAAGCATCCACAACCACGTTCGCCTTTGCTAGATGATACTCTATCGTACAATCATAGTCCTTTAATAATTTCACTGAGTGTCTTTACATCATATTTAACTCCTTTTGAGTTAAAACATACTTCAAGCTCTTGTGGTCCGTAAATATTTAACACGTTACTCTATTTAAGTAATGTCTCCATATTTTCAACACAAATACCATTACTGCTAATTCCAAGTCAAGCATGGGATAGTTCTGCTCATGCAGTCTCAATTTCCTTAATGCATACACCACTACTCTTCCATTATACATCAACATGCAACCAAGCCCTTGCTTCAAAGCATCACTATACACTACATAATGACCTCCTTCCACTGGTAATATTAATACTAGTGCAGTAACTAGCTTTTCTTTTAAGATTTTGAAGCTTGATTGGCAATTCAAAGTCCATTCGAATTTCACATTTTTTCTCAATAATTTTGTCAATGGTGACATAATAATTGAAAAGTCCTATTACGAATCTTTGAGAATATCCTGGTAGTCATAAGAAACTTCGTATCTCTATAACATTCTTTGGTAGTTCCCAGTTTACAATCCATGTAATCTTACTAGGATCCACATATACTCCTTCAACATATATCACATGTCCTAGAAATATAATGTTATCCAACCAAAACTCGCATTTATCAAATTTTGCATACAACTGTTTAGTTCTCAAAATTTTTAACACCATCCTCAAATGCTTCTCATATTCTTTTCTCGATTTTGAGTATACCAGAATATCGTCAACAAACACAATTACAAATCTATCTAAATATAGCTTAAACACTCGATTCATTAGGTTCATAAATGCTGCTGGTGCACTAGTCAACCCAAATGGTATCACAAAAAATTTATAGTGTCCATACATTATTCTAAAAGTAGTCTTAGGTACGTCTGATTCCTTGATCCTCAATTGGTGATAACCAGATCGTAAATCTATCTTTGAAAATACATTTTCTCATTGCAGTTGATGGAATAAATCCTCTATTCTAGGAAAAGGGTACTTGTTCCGGATTGTGACCTTATTCAACTATCTATAATCTATACACAATAAAAAAGATCCATCTTTCTTCTTAACAAACAATACAGGTGCACCCCGTAAGAGAAACTTGGTCGGATAAATCCTTTATCCAACGGTACTTACAACTGTACTTTTAACTCTTTTAATTATGCCGGAGCCATCCTATATAGTGCTTGCGATATAAGAGCAGTTTCGGGTACTAGTTCAATTTCAAATTCTATTTCTCTCTTAGGTGGCAAACCTAATAAATCTTCCCAAAATACGTCCTCAAACTCATTCACCACTAGTAGTCCTTTTAACTTTGGACCTTCCTTCCTTTCCTCAATAACAAAAGCTAAGAATGCTTCATACTCTTTTTTCAGGTATTTTATAGTCATAATTGCCGATATAATTTTAATAGGTGTTTTCGTATTTTCTTCTACAAACTTTATTCTTTCTCTATTCTCCTTTTTAAATTCTACTTGTCTAGTATAACAATTCACATTTGCTCAGTAATAACTTAACCAGTCCATTCCGAGTATAGCATCAACCTCACCAATGGATCGGGGCATAAAATTCCACCTCATTTCATAGTCACTGATCTTTACTGAGACATCCTTATATACATTATTACAAACTACAGTCATTTCCATAGGTATGCTCACAATCACAGGTTCATTCAAATCACTTACTTTAAGCTTATCATACATCATATAAGTCGATGATATGAATGAAAATATAGTACCTAGGTTAATCAGTATGCATGCTAACTTACCATTGATGTGAGCTTTGCTCGTTATCACATTTGGTGACTCCTCAGCCTCCTGCTCCGTAACAGCATATATTCTAGCTTATTGTATGCCACTAGTTACTACGCTTGTCTCTCCTGATTAGTTTTGAGATGTTCCTACCATACCAGTCATCTCTCTTTATACAGCTACTAGCCTTCCTACCCTAGATGATCTCTCACCTCTGTCATTATGATGAGTGTGGGATGCTTGCACTGATGGTTCTCTTGAGCACACTTTCACAATTCCTCATATAATGTCTGATCTCATTGCATCGATAGCATCTGATCTCACCTTGATTACACCTTCCAGCATGATTTTTCTTATATATGTTACACTAAGGTAACATATCTCTCATTGGCACTATTAACTGTCTTACTGATACCTAACTTCCTTGAGGTCTATATCCACCTCCCAACCTCATATTACTCCTAGAGTATGGAGAGAACCTTGATCTTCTACTCCCATTTCCCTTCCAAGGTTATCGTGATGACTCAATTTATTGATTAGGCCTAACTTAGGTTGAAGCTTATAATTTTTTATCTAGCTTTTCCTGTTCCATCACTTTTTCAACCCAACCTTTAAACGTCGTTCCTGTATATAAATTCAGTTTTCCTCTCAAGGATATATGTAACCCTTCATGAAATTTTTCACTCTTCCTATCCTTCATAAGATATATATCCTTTGCATACTTGTACAGATCCTCAAATTTATCAATGTATTCTCTAACCATAATCGATCCTTGCACTAAGTTGATAAATACAGCTACTTTCTCTTTTCGGTAGTTTTTTTGTTAAGTATTCTCTATGAAATTCCTCCTGAAACACTTGCTAAGTCAAACCGTCGCCATACAAATTTTAGACTCGAGTCAGCCAATCATCAACTTTATCAAACATCATGCCATAAACATTGCTTACCATTTCCTCGTTACTGAGTTACAACATCGTAAAGGCCTTCTCTAGTCTTGATCCACTTATCAGTCTGGTTTGGGTCCAACGTATTATAAAAATCATATGCTCCACATTTCTTTGCATGTTCAATTATGTCTCCAGGTCTTTTATGCTTCCTTTTATCTTTCTTATCCATCACAGTTGCCATAGTGCGTACGAATTCTGTAGCATCTATATGCATTATTAGTGGCACTAGATTGTTAACCATATTTTCCTACACTGGAAGTGGTGTTTGTCCATTATGTGCTCTTCTCAGTACATTAAAGTTCAACACTGGAGTATTAGACATCGAACTACCATGTTTGCTTCTTGCATTGATCCCTCGTATATCGTCTCCCTCATTACCAACAAAGGCTTCTGATAAAGACAATTCTCTTGGTGAACATCAATTTCTACTCACACCTTTCTCTCTCTTAACTAGACTTATCCTAGCAGCCTGGACACTTCGACCTCTATCTCTACCTCTCAGTCTACCTCTAGGCCTACCACGAACACCTATTCTGCCTCCTCTAGTTCTTGCCATCTTTTTACAAATTCAAAATTAGTCCACTTTACTGATCCAACCATTGAGTATCAAGTTATCAACTAACATTCACCTCATGCACATATTTTTAAATTTTCATAAAATTCACTTAACCTAGGTCTCATGCCTTAAACTTCCAAGACCTATCAAATTCATCAAAATTTTGGCTTTCAAACCTAAGCTTTCAAACACAGACTTTCAAACCTAGGCTCTGATACTAAAAACTATGACACCCCTCCCCACTTTCACCTTCATCGGTTAGTACCATGCTCCTTCACCATTCATCCGAGGCACCAATGTGAAGAGGCATCACTTTTAAGTTTAAACCTAACATCATTTTATTATCCAGCTTTTTCATATCATTCAACTATCATAAACATATATATATAACATCACTAATAACATTCATCCAAGAATAAATAAGAACGATGGCAAAATCAACAACCACTGAATTGATATAATATACATATTTAGTGATCTGTCATAGAAGGGCTAAAAAGGGAGAGAGGGTTATACAAGAATATCTACAAATGTACACTAAAAATAAATATAACCTATCTATCCAGCATATAGCCTAACTAGCCTTGGAGAGTACCGTGGTAACTACAATAAAAATGCAGTTACTCTCCATCACAAGTACATCCATAAAAGAAAAAAGTGTCTGGATATAGCTAAGTCCAGGTCAAGAAGACCCGGACCCCCAGTGTGGTCGCATGTGCCATTATCACAACCGTTAAACAGCCATCTAAAAAGTTATGTCACTCTGTGTGAGTATGGTAGTCTACTGTGATAGGCTCTAATGATACCCTTAAAGATACAACAGCATCAACATCATGTCGGATAAAGTAATGAACCTCTGTCTCTTCCCCGACAACATCGTAAGTCATGGTTATCCAGTGAATAGCCATTTTATGTACAATTTATATTTTATGCTAGAAAGAAAATAAAAGTAGAGTAGTGAGTATTTTTTTCAAAAAAATACCTAATGAGTAGACAGACTACAACGCTATCGCAAGAAATAATAGGAATAATCAACAACCGGGACATTTTCAAAATAATCAAAATTATTTCCACCTTACACATAAAATAATCCATAAAGATTGAATAAGTTTATAATCAAGTCAAAAGAATCATTTAAATTAATTTTTTAAAGAATCAAATCTAGCCTTTTAGAAGTTAAACTTCCTTTTTTGCAATTTCACACATTTCAATCACATTTTCTTTCAAAATTTCATTGTCATATTATACACAAGAGAGTACAATTTACCAAAAATATTCAAGAACAGGTCAGGTTGCTATCGATGTGGTGGCTATCAATCATCATATTAAAGGTTCAATCTAGGTATATATACCGATCTATTTACTACTCAGATTCGCCCCAAAGGCTTTTATGAATCTCGAGCGTTGTTCTAAAAACTGTTATCATATATCTTATTTTCATTAATTCCTCATTGTACCCCAGGTATAAAAATATCATTTACTCATGAGTTGTTGTATCCCAGACACAATCTTATGTCTCATAGAACTCAGTCGTACCCCGGGTATGGTCTTACTACAACTTTTCCTTTATATTTCCAAATTTGTTTATGTTTTTTATCAAACCAAAACTTTGTACTTACTTCGTAAATCATGTATATTTCAAAATTGGATTAAACATTGATCAGAATTAACTCAAAATAGCATTTTGAACTACTGAGGCGTCGGCACAGTGTAGAGGCACCGCTTATGTGCCCACTGAGGCACCGCTTAAATGGCCTTCAAATCACTAAGGTGCCACTTGAATGGCTTAATGAGACGTGGCCTTAATGCTTAATGAGGCACCACCTGAGGGCCTTGATGGTCTGAGGTGCTGCCTCTTTGTAATAAGCCACCGCCTTAGTGCAATCAGGCACTGCCTGGTCATACTGTTGCAACGTTTAAATTTTACAACAGAAAGAATAAAAACACCCGAACACAATCCAATCAATGTAAGTTTTAAAAAAAACAAAGAAAAGACGGAAATATACTTACAAATTGCCGACTCCTCCTTTTTCTTTCTTTTTCTCCTTCTTCCGCTTGCTTCTTTTTCTTCCTTCTACTTCTCTTTGTTTTTTCTACTTATCTACAGAAATGGTTGTTTAAACCATACTATCGTTTAGTCCCTTAACTTTATTTCTTTCAATTAAGTCCTTCCTCCAAATTTATTTTTATTACAATTTAGTCCTGATCCAAAATAACTTTAATTACTCAGGTGCGGACATGATAAATTTCACATATCTTTATCAGCATTTTAAAATTAAAAAATGAAATTATAATTTTGATAAATTCATTAATTTTCATAAATTTTATTTTATATTTATTTTATATTTATGATTTTATTAATTTTACCTTCTTTTAAAGTAATTCATTTTATATATTAGTTTAGTTTTAGATAATACTAATTTTAAATGGAACAAAAATTAACAAAATAAAATAATTAATATAAAATAAAATTTACAAATATTTATAAATTTATTAAAATTACAACTTGACTTTTAAATTAATATATTGATGGAGATATGTGTACATGTCTAAAATTTAGTTAGTATAGAAACTTTAAATTTAAAATAATTAAAAAATTGAAGGACTAAAATATTTTATTTTATGGAAAAGGTCCAAATATGACCCAAATATTTTTTCCAATTCTCACATTAGTACTTAATGTTTTTAAGGGCCATTTATACCCCTAATGTCATCAGATTCTGTGCAATTAAATACACCCCTTAAACACTATTAAGATTTCCGTTATGACCATTTATGGGGCACATATGGGGTCTATTTAATTAAATAAAATAATAATAAAAAAAGCATTGTGGTTTATTTCACAAAACCAAACTATTATGTTTGTGACATGAATTTTGGTAGGAAATTCATTGGATTTGCATTTTGGGTACTTTTGATCGTGTTATTTATATTGGAGGTAGGTATGGGCTGAGAAATGGGCGTATTATAGGGTGTGTTAAAGGCTACCATTTTGTCCAGTGGAAAACACAGATAGGGATACGGGTGTGTTGTAAGCCGTGTTCGAACCTATTAAATTATCCAGAAAGGTACACGGGCAGGAACACAGTCATATTCCAGGCTGTGTTTGAGACCCGTTTTCACTTTAGAAACACACTCGGGTCGAAAGATGCTCATGTGTCACACATGGTCATTTAAATCAATTGGGAAGCTATTTTTTCTCCTTATTTCTCTCCACTTAATATATAAATAGGCTTGTATCAATTTTAAGACTAAGGCATCTAGTTTATTTTTCATTATTAGTCGTCCTAACACTCCTTTGTACGCTCTTTTACATACATAGTAAAATCTCTCTTCCTCTGCCTACAGTTGTTTTCTGTCTTGGGGTTTTTCACATAAATTCTTATGCCTACTTCTTTTATTTCTTTTTAAGTGCTATTATTTATGATTGTTTGCATGTGCCTATTGCTTTCACTATGGCTCTAACACAAACTAAACCTAAAAGTAGACTTGTTCTCTATAACAAGAGAACAACCTTCATATTTGATGTTTTGATTCATAATATAAGTTAATAAAATCCTTCTTTTAAAAAAACTAAAGCTAAAAGCATACCAACAAAAACCCACAAACTAGTAAAAAAATGGAAATACATATGATGTCATTAAGTTTATACAGTTAAAATCTCTACCCATAAATTTATTCACCTAAACAAACCAACTACAAAGCTAAAAACTTTCAAAAAAAACCCAAAAAAAATAATATAGAGACACTATATAAATAAAATAATAGCTTCTTGTAAATCATGTTTAGTACTTTTAAGTCCAGTAACATCATTCCAATTAACATTAGGTTTCTCTCTAATATTAGCACAATTCATTCTAGCTCTCAATTTAGCTTACTCAAGATCTTCCCCATCTTCACCTTTATCTTTAGGCTTGGTCTTAGGATGTGTAGCAATAATAGTATCTCTATTAGAAGTAGGTCTGGGACTCTTTTATCAAGCACAACACCAATCTCCTTAGCTCAGCAAAGATATTCGATGAATTTTTTAATAATAGCTTAATGAATCTTAGGTTTTTTTACATACTTTAAATGGGTTTTAAAGTATTTAGATGTATCCATATATAAAAGAAATGCTTTTGCATAATTACCAACATTATCTTCTTATATGGCTTGTCTCACATACTCTATTACATGTTCTTTGAAATTGCTATACATGGCTTCGTTAATTCTTCTTCTTCGATGATGAGATTGGTGATTTAATTACTGCAAATTGAGAGCACATTTAAATCATTATATGAATGGTTTTAGGTCAAAAATTTATGGGCTTTGATAGGGTTTTAGAGATTGAAAGAGATGATTTGAAATAATTTTTGTTGAGAAAGAGAGATTAATGAAAAGGGTTAGGATTTTATCAAGATTTAAGTGAGTAGTTAAACTTGAAGGAAGTGTTTAATTTTTAAAGAAATTGTAAAAAAGGTTAATTTCATTATTGAATGCTTACTTCTTTTTAATTATTGCAATTTGGATTTTTGAAATTTGGAATTTAAATTTAGATGTAAAAAGAATAAGAAGAAGAAGAAGAAGTCATTTGTCTTTTATGATATTTGTTTTCTATTTAATTAAATAGCCCCACATGAGCCACATACGCAGTTATAAAGGGGAAAGTTAACTGCATTTAAAAATGGGTTTCATTGCATAAAATCTAGTGGCATTAGGGTCATAAATAGCCCTCAAAAAAATTAAGTGCTAATGCGAGAATCAGGTACAACATTAGGGTCATATTTAGACCTTTTCCTTTTATTTTATTACAAAGTAAGGATTAAATTATTCTTTTATAAAACAGATGGAGTAAAATGTATTTTGATATATAAAATCTAATGAAAAAGTAAACATAAGGGCTTAAATATTGATGGAATTAAAATTCAAGAATGTAAAAGTTTAATTTTCAAACAGGAAGGAGAAAAGTGTAAATTAGGTCAAATCTCAAGGAAAAAATATAATTTGCTCTTAAAAAATTGAGCATTAAATAAAAAACCTTTGGAAAATTTTTCAGTAAATGGGAAGTAGTTATGCAAATTACTAGTTTAAGAAAAGGGAGTAGGAAGTGAAACACATAACAAGCAATCAACCAATCAACAACAATAATTCAACTTAAACTTCTAAAGTTTATTTTTTTTAGTTTTTAAATTTAATTTTAAACACTGTTTTCTTTCTATAATCAAACTAATTTATTTTAATATAAGCATTAATTTTTAAAAATTTTTTCCTTAATTCTTTCAATAATTAATCTTTCAAAATTCCTTAGAGTTTAAATTATAGCTATTACATAGCTTAGTTTAAGAAATTAGCAAACAGTAAGATCCCTTAGTTTGTTTAAAATCATTTGCCAGAAGTTATGTCATCAGTTGGTGCACCTCACACGTTTAACATACTTTTTTAATTCATAAAATCAAGGGCCAGCGAAAACTAAATTTGACACGCCTGATGTAGCACACTCTATTGATGCCAAGAATTAAAAAATCTTTGAGTAAAGAAATTGTCAAGTCCCAAGACTAGGAGTAAGTGTTGGGCTTACAACAGTAAAGCTAGAGGGTTGCCTTCTTCATATGATGGAGAACATAAAAAAAAATATGCTAGCTCAAAAATAAGATATAGAAAACAATCAAACTCCAATAAAAGAGAGTTGATTGAGTGCTAAAGATGAAGCCCTCTAAGGTAACCAAACAGCCTGTTGAAGAACAAATAGGCGTCTCTCTCTATTGCTTTTTAGTTCATTTATCTTTTATGTTAAAGGGTAGTGAAGTTTTTTTATAATACTATTGTTTTACTTGTATTCATAACTCTTATACAAGATACCTTAATGGTATAATCACGTGAATTTTAAATTTCTTTGTCAAATTGGCTTATTATTATTAAGATGTTAGTTGC
>CATIWO010126610.1:0-15610 GCA_949673435.1 Macaranga tanarius | reverse complement strand
TAGAGGCTTCACACTTGGGGAGCTCAAGCTTGTAGATCATTATCAACCAAAGCGTTTCGAGCGTGCTACCAACTAAGGAGTATGTAAGTGTTACAATATCTCTTAGTTGTTAGGTCTTCTTCTTGAAAGCATGATTTGGTTAATTTGTTGACATGCCATGTTGTTCATAATCATGTTTAGCTATGTAAGAGTGCATATGATATGATCTATGGGCTTGGAAGTGTTTTGTGTTTGATGCAAATGTTGCATGCAATGATAATTTTTAAATTCTGTATTTTCATTGTTCTCTACACATACTTTCCTTCAAAATATACTCTCTAGGCATACTTGATGGCTAACCCTTCAACTACATTAATGTTGTACGACTCTTCTCCCTTCACCATCCTGTAATCAAGTGCCCTGTTGTCTATTGCGCAATAACAACCATCACAATCTCAAATGTTCGTATATCATCTTAGCACATCCATACATCTCATATAGGGTGATAATATATAAAACCAAATATCATTTCCATTAAATAATTATTCAAATAGTGTAGCACATTTATAATCTAACAAAGCATTAAAGAATCCACCAATTTTCCATAATTCTCCTAAAAATGAAATTAAAGCAAGTTCAAACTTAATGAAATCATCAAATTAAGCATAGAATAGTAACCCATTGAATTAGTTAACTTAGTAGCTATTTTAAAACATCAATCTTAAACTAATAATTTAATTCATAACAAAGCTGGTTTAAAAGTAATTTAGAAACATCATTGTAGATTCACAATTTAACATTCAAAAATTTTATTCATTACAACTATATATATAGAAAATGTAGAGCTTGAAGGGCTTGAACATCTACTCACCAAAAATTAGTCTTAATAGCACACAATCTGGTCAGCAAAAGTTCTACTTCGCACTTACAACTCCCTTTCCTTTATTGGCACCTAACTTAATCAATTCCATTTATAATTCATCAAAGTATTGAAATTTAATGTTGTCCTATTATGCAGCCCCCAACTGATATGCAAACCATGCCAACTTGTTCAATTCTATAAAACCAGTTTATCTATTCTAAAGGGACAACTTTCAGGGCAAATTTTGAGAAATTGCTGAAAACTATAGACAAAGAGTTTGAAGCTCAAATTTGAAAAAATCTTATATTTATGTGATTACAATATCCTATAAAAAGTTCACTTTAATTGGATAACTACAAAAATAGTTATAATAATCTGAATACAACCAGGTTAAAATTCTTGACATATTAAGCAATAATATGTACAGCTCTATTCGACCATGATAAAGGTCAAATCAGCTAAACCTTAAAGCTAAAAAGTTATAGGATACTCTTTAAGGTGCTTTTGAAATCAAATCACACTCGATTTGGAGTTTTCTAGCAGAAGTTATGATGAAAATACGGAGACTATAAAATCAGGATAATCAAACTTGAAAACTAACCAAAATCAACCAAAACTTTCAAATCACCAAGAAAATGAAACTCTAGAGCCTTTAAAAATGATGTTTATTATCTAGAAAAGATTTAGAACCTTTAAATTCCCTTGGGAAATCAAGCTCCAAAGAGTAGAGTTTAAGAGTTCTTCCTATGTTTCTCTTCTCTCTTTCTATTTACTTATGTTTTTCTTTCCTTTTCTTTATAACATATATATATATATACATAAGTTCATGAATTTTGAATAGTCCTAGACTTAATAAGTAAGCAAACTTGTAAAATAACCACTTAAACCCTTAATGAATTAGTTAAGTTACCTAGAAACCCTTAAGCTTCCAATTATGTCATTTATGCTATTTATTCTTTCCAGTCGAGTCCACACCTTTCCTCAACATTTGAGTCCTCAATTTAATTTCAATTTGACTTCATATTATTTATTTTCACTTAATTTTACTCAGTCTGAGTGAGTGTCATCAAAATTTAAAAATTGTTGATCAATAATCAAATATTAACCTCAACTCAATCCTACATGCTTATCATATTTTAATTCAATTAATATATATAATATGCAAATGCAATGAGTGATATATGGATATGAATTTAGTGCACGGGTGTGACATGCTGAATATGTACATGAAGTTGATAATGATTGTTGTTCCTATGTGGTAGCTAAAATAACAATCTAGAAGTCTCTATGTAATGCTAGGAGCATTATTCTATTTTGCATTTTGTACAATATGAATATCTCCTTGAACTACTTGTCTCCAACTAGGCTCTTGAATTGTAACATTCTAATTGATAAGGCACGTCTTATGGAACTTTCTAAAGTATTAGTTTAACAAAAAAGTTTTTTTCCAGACTTTATGCGAGCTAGTTATCATGACTAATTATGTTTCATTATTTACTGCAGTTCTATTCTTCACCATCTTTGATTTTTTCTGAGCTTCCTTGTGTTTTTCTCTGTGCATATACTTTTCCAAAACTGCCCATTGTGAAGTACTACTAGTCGAAGGTAGCCTTGGAAGGATATAAGTTTGTTTCATATGATCTTGCTACTGGTGGCATCAGAACATTACCACGACAAGAAATATTGCATTTTTCCCTTAAGAATTTTTAGTTAATATATGCATATGTTAATCCATTGTGCAATTTTTAACATTTTCAAAGTTTAAATAGGCTGCGGAGGATCCAAAATAAATAGATCGTCTATTAATTGCCTACCCTATTGAAAGTTTGGACAGGCTGGTCAAGTAGCTGCACCCCTACCTCATGGATTTGCACTTTTTGTGGTTGTTTCGGTTGGTGTAAATATTTCTGGTGGTCATGTAAACTCTGTTGTCACTTTTGGTGCATTCCTTCGAGGAAACATTACTCTTTTAAGAGGAAATTTATATTGGATTGCTCAGTTGTTAGGATATGTTATTGCTTGTTTGCTCCTTAAATTCTCTATTGGTGGATTGGTATGAACTATAATTCTTCTCCAAAATTTATAAATTCCCTATTTCACATTGCTAATTCCATTACATATAGGACAGAAGCATGAACTACACATTTTTTTCATGTGAATAGTATCGATTTCACATGTTCACTTATCAACAATTTATTTATTTTCATTTTTAGGATGCTCACATATGTATCATGGACAAAATAGGTAGTGTGTTTCTCAAAATGTTTAGAGTCATAAATTGAGTTTCTAATAAATTTTTTTCTTTAATTTAAAATTAAAATGTTAATCTATTGTGCAATTTTTAAGATTTTGAAAGTTTGGACAAGCTGTGGAGGATCCAAAATAAATAGATCATCTAAGAATTGTCTACCCCATTGCTCGGTCATCTTGCATAGCATCTTCAAAGCCTAACTAAGACTCCACTCAGACGGAAAATTAGACTCCAATCAACTCATCTATGTAAACTTACCATTCGCTATATTTATTTCTGTTTAATGTTATATCAACCTACCATTATGTGTTTCGAGAATTTTCCCATTTTTCTTTATGTGATGCAACTATTACTTTATGTGTTATTTTTCACAATTTAATGTTGTGAATATTATTATATGATGCCATGAAATTAAATGTTGTGCATTAGTTTAATGTGTTTTTAGAATTGCATTTTATGCAGGGAATCTTGTAGTAGGGTGTTTTGGAAGGTTTTATTGGAAGTGTTTTATGAATTAGATTATTTTGCCAAATTTATAATAATGGTTGGTTTTCTTTAATGCCATAATACTCCCAATATCCATTTACAATTTGGTTGAATGATGCTTTCAAGTTATAGGCATAGACACTCGTTCAATGATATCATTGGATAATATAATTTCACTATAGTAATGCTTCCCATAATTGTAAATATGTTAGGGCTATACCTTTTGAAGCTTATTTCATATGAATAAGTTGGTTTTACAAAATGTGGTCTTAGGAAATATGAATAAGTTGGTTTTACAAAATATGGTCTTAGGAAATATAATATATCTTAGATACATTTATTAATTAACATTACAGGAATTATATTTTAATGTTGAAATATTATTTATCCAATTGGCAGAGTAATAAGAGAAAATGAGATCAAACCGACAATGGATTGATAATTAGATGAAAAATGGGTGTTTGACTCTAGAGTTTGAATTTGGGCTTTACCAATTTATTAGTTTTGCGCTTAGTCATCAAGAAATTAATGGATAAAAATAAGATTAGGTGCCTATGAGATCAATTTAGGTGTCAAAATCATAATTTTCATAATGTTGATACTGTAAGAAATCTTCTAGCAAAGTATGGATTTTTCCATGGCTATTATAGTTGGTATAAACATGGTGAACCTATTATGACACAAAATATGGATCACTATGTCCATTTGAATAAAGTTGGAGATACGGGATTGGTTGATGCTCAATCATATAGTGGTTACCACAATATGGTAATGGATGCTACGAGTCCTTCTTTTAATTATCCTAAAATGGAAGAGGAGCCAAATCAAGCAACTAAAAATTATATGAAATGTTGCAAGCAGCCGATCAAGAGATCTTGCTTGGAAATAGGCATCATTCCCAGTTATCAGCTGTTCTAAGATTGTTGAACATTAAATCTGAACGCCATTTATCTGAACATGCCTATGATGATATTTTTCAATTGATGCCATAGTTGCTAACATCAGATCATGTGATGATTGATAGCTTCTACAACATAAAAAATTGATTCAAGGTTTGGGTCTGAAATACCCTAAAGGGGAGGTGAATAGGGTGATAATAAATTTTTAAGATTTGGAAGAAGATAGGTGAAAAATAAAATTCATTTTTATAGCAGAAATAAAAAATATAACAAAAGTAAACTAAAAGTATACTATTCTACAAAGGCACAAAATGCAAAAATAAAAGATATACCAAAAATAAACATAAAGTATACTAAAATTTCAAACCACAACACAAGTGATTTAAAGAGCTTGGATTATTAAAAATTCTACGTCTCCACCTAACTTATCCCTAAGTTAGGATTTTCAACACCCATACCAATCTTATTACTAGATTGTGTTACAATAATTTGAGTTTTATGGCTCAACTCAACCCATACAACAAGAGTGTTGTTCTTGGCTCAACATAAAACTAAATACAAGAGTTTTCAATGCTTACTCCAAAACCTTCACAATGAATGTGTTTTTTTGATATGGCTCAACACAAAACCAACAAGAGATAACACCTCACTACCCACTTCTTTAATCCCCAAAGAAAGAGTGGAAGAAAGGAGTACCTATCTCTAACTCACAAACCCAACTCTCACAACAAGAGTTCTAAGAATAACAATTTGAAATTCAAAGATAAAATTCTTCACAAAGATGATTGATAATATCTTATTGCAAAGGTTCAACCTGAGCCTAATTTCTAAACCTGATTT
The DNA here is from genome assembly GCA_949673435.1 of Macaranga tanarius. Taxonomy (NCBI): domain Eukaryota; kingdom Viridiplantae; phylum Streptophyta; class Magnoliopsida; order Malpighiales; family Euphorbiaceae; genus Macaranga; species Macaranga tanarius. The sequence goes on along the minus strand of CATIWO010126610.1, from coordinate 10,293 downwards.
TGATGAGTAACAAAAATGATAAAAATAATATTGTTGCTGATGTGTTTAAATCGAGATATTTGACAGTAAGCAAATTGATAAGAAAATGGTAAATATTCATGTGAGCACAACTATCAAGTATGAACACAAATTGTAAAGAGTAAAGTTGAGTTGTCAAGTGCAAAAGCCCATGGAGCACAAATGTAAGATGCAGAAAGGTATTTCAGTAATTGAAGAAATTAGCTTTACATGTGAAAAGTACTAAAGAGCAAATCTGCACCGTTCATCTTATAAATCTAATGGTTTTCAAGCTCTGTACTTTATTTCCATTTTTGGCTAAAAAGACAAAGAAACATTTTCTACAGTCGAGCTAATTCTGCACATCAGCAGAATAAATAGCTCTGTGACACCTGTCTCTTTGTCTTTTGTTATTTCTAGAGATAAAGCAACACAACACACACTTCTGCATTGCACTCACTCTTACACAAGCCATGCACAATGTATTTTGGTAGTAGAGCACAATTTGTCTTTATTTATTTTATCAAAATAATTTTGTGATTGGTTCAAATGATATCATTTTCTAGCTCAGCCCTTAGTATAAATAGGTCATTCTATTTTTAGTAAAAGGTAGAGAGCATTACATTGTAGAATCATTTTGCATTTCACTTCATACATTGTTCATTTGCTCTCTCAAGTGCTTATAGGATTCATTTGTATTTTTTTGAGTGATTTGTGAGAGAAAAACATTGAAAATCTTTTGTAATCAAGTGAACAAGGTCTTCAAGCACCTATTGATAAGCTTGCAGTGTAAGTCTCCTAGTTGATCTGTAAAACCAGTGGAGAGGAGCAGTTTTCTGGTTCTGTGCGAAAACCAATAGGTTGCAGTTTTTTCTGGAGCTATTTGAAAACCAGATAGGGAGCAGTTTTTGAATCTGTTTGAAAATCAGTTTCAGGGGTAGTTCTAGCAATAGGGTAGTTGTGGATAGGACTGCACTCCAAGGCTTATCTCTTGCCCATTAAAAGAGACTGAGATTGAGAGAAAATCTTGAAGAGTGCCTCAAGGAGTGGATGTAGGCAGGTAGCCAAACCATGATAAAATCACTGTGTCTGATTTCTCATCTCCTTGCTCTTTATCTTTGGTTTCATGCATGTTTATAATTATTTCTAGTTCTGATTTTTATTGTCGATTTATTTTCAACTGAGTTCCTTCTTAAAAATTAGCTTCTATGATTGCACTATTTTCCTTCATGCATTTGTTCTGATTCCTTATTCAAAAATTCAAAAATATTAGTTTTACTTAGTTAGTTAATTTTTTCCTCTTTTTCAATATTCAGCTCTGATGTTGTGCTTCTTTAAAATTAAGTTTTTCACCTAGATCTGATAGCTCTAATAAATATCTTTACAAAACCTCACCTGTGCTAGTTTTTGTTAAAATTGGCTTTTAAGTTTTATACTATTTTTTGAAAAGAGCTCAATTCACCCCCCTCTTGAGCAGCCTATCAGACCCAACACTTAGTATCAGAGCAGGTCTCTGATATTGTTTCTAAGGTTAACACCTTTGAGAGATCCAAAATGGCTGCTAGTAGTTCTAATGTTGTCCATAGTGCATCAGGATTACCTGAGGGAAATTCCATCGCTCGTCCTCCTCTTTTTAATGGCACTAACTATGCTTATTAGAAAAATAGAATGAGAAATTTTGTGTAGGCTACTGATATTGATTGCTAGAGAGTTATTGTTGCTGGATCAATAGTTCCAACCAAAACTCAAGCTGATGGCAAGAAAATCACTATCGCAGAAGCTGATTACTCTGATGATGATTGGAAAAAGATCCAACTGAATGCAAAAGTACTCAACATGCTTCACTATGCATTAGATGTGAACGAGTACAGTAGAAACTTAACTTGTACATCAGCAAAACAAGTGTGGGACAAGCTGGAACTCACCTATGAAGGAACAAATTAGGTTAAGGAGTCAAATATCAACTTGCTGTGGAGAGATTATGAGCTATTTTTTATGAAACCAGATGAGACTATTTCTTCAATGAATTCAAGAATTTCTGAAATAGTGCACTCATTCAAAAATCTTGGAAAGGAAATCTCAGAAGAAGAAATGGTGAAGAAAATTCTCAGATCTCTACCAGAAAGACAGGAGATGAAAGTCACGGTTCTCTGTGAAGCTAAAAATTTGAAGGAATATTCATATAATGAACTTGTCAATTCACTACTAACGCATGAAATGATGATGAGAAGTAAAGAAAAAGAAAAGGAAACAACCAGTGACAAAAAGAAGAGAAATGATCTAGCCCTCAACATCAGCTCAAGTAGTGAAAGCTCAACTAGCTCAGAAGACGATGATGATCTTGCGCTATTCACAAGGAGATTCAAAAGAATGTATCAGAAAGGTGGAAGAAGCTATAAGAACAACATCAAAAAGATGTTCAGCCCCGAAGCTAATTCTCTGCAGAATAAGGAAAAGTGTTTTGAATGCAACAAGCCTGGACACTACAAGACTGATTGCCCGAAGCTGAAAAAGAAGTCCAACAAAACCAAAGCCAAGAAAGCTATGGTTACAACGTGGAGTGACAGTGAAAGCTCAAGCTCAGGAGAATAAGAGAAGTCAAATGAAGTTGTAAATCTCTGTCTGATGGCCTTTGAAGATGAAGAATTGAGTCAACCTGAAATGAAGGAATCAGGATCTGAAACTAATTCCCTAGAAGTGCTCACATAAGAGGTACAATCTTCTGATTTTATTTCTAATGATCATTTAGGTAATGCATTTGATGAACTGTACATTGAATTCAAAAACCTTTCCAAAAAATACAAAAAGCTTAAGAAGGAACTCAAATTTGTTAAGTCACAAAATGACAAACTTCTTAATGATAAAGTTGAAACTATTTTTTTTGGAGCCTCACAAGCTGAATTCCATGATTTGAAAGAAAAAAAAATGCACAAAATCAGTTTGCCCATGCATTTGAATGTTTAAATACTGAAATTAGATTTCTGAAGAATGAGCTTGGTGTGATCACTGAAAGAAATACATTTCTGATTAGAACTAATGATGATCTACAAAACAAAATGGAGAGCTTGACCAATGATCTTAAAAGATTCATAAAAGGAAGGCCGAATCTTGATATTTTATTGGGAAACCAACAGTTTTCAAATGAAAATTCAGGATTAGGTTTTACTGGATTTGTGAGAAATAGAAAATATGACTCTTACTTTGTTAAAGAGATCTCTTCAAGTCACACACATCTCACATGCTTTTATTGCAATCATAAAGGATATGTCTCAAAATTCTATGCTTATAAGAAAGGATTTTCTAAAGCTAAATTTGTCTGGGTACTAAAAGGTACTAAGCTATTTTTTGAGACTAACCCATCAGGACCCAAATTAGTTTAGATACCTAAAGCCAACTGATCCCTTGTAGGTCTGCCTCAAGAGCAAGTGTTCAAGAAAAATAGTACATGGATAGTGGTTGCTCTAGGCATATGACGGGTGACAAGTAAAAGTTCACCTAACTGAAATTGAAAAATAGGGGATCCATTAGTTTTGGAGACAATAGTAAAGGAAAGATAGTTGGCATTAGAACAGTTAGAGCTAATCCTTCTATTGCAGAAGTATTACTAGTTAAAGGTTTGAAGTTTAATTTGATCAGTGTTAGTCAGTTATATAATAAGAATAGGAGAGTCATCTTTGAGCCTACTCACTGTGAAGTTCAAGATATGCATGATAATCAGACTCAGTTTGTTGGTGATAGATTTGAAAATGTATACTTGGTTGATTTTGAAAATTTTCACTGTGCATCTGATTTATGCTTGGCATCTGTTGAGGAAGACATTTGGTTGTGGCATAAAAGATTAGATCATACAAGTATAAATCTGATTTCTAAGCTTTCCAAAAATGAGCTTGTGAAAGGTCTGCCAAAGCTGAAATTTGAAAAAGACACTTTTGTGATGCTTGCCAATTAGGCAAACAAACAAGGTCTTCATTCAAATCTAAAGGCACGATCTCAACTAGCAAACCACTTAAACTATTGCATCTTAATTTATTTGGTCCAGTCATGCCATCTAGTCTAGGAGGCAAGTCATATGCATTTGTTATAGTGGATGATTATACTAGATATACTTGGACCCTTTTCCTAGCCAAAAAGGAAGAGGCATTTAACAAATTTGCTAGTCTTTATAGAAAGCTTCAAAATTAGAAAGGATACAATATCATAAGTCTTCAAAGTGATCATGGTTGAGAATTTGAAAAAAAAAAAATTTAAAGAGCTATGTGATGAGTTTGGAATCAGTCATAATTTTTTAGCTCCAAGAACTCCCCAACAGAATGGAGTTGTAGAAAAAAAGAATAGAACCTTGCAAGAGATGGCACGCATATGCTGAGTGAAGCTAATTTGCCGAAGTACTTTTGTGCTGAAGCCATAAATACAACATGCTACATCTTGAATAGAGCTTTGGTAAGATCCTCCTTGAAAAAAACACCCTATGAGCTGTGGAAAGGTAAAAAGCCTAACATAAGCTATCTTAAGGTGTTTGGTTGTAAATGTTTTATTCAAAACAACAAGAAAGATCAGCTAGCCAAATTAAATGAGCCTACACATCTTCTTATCAAACCATCATTGCATAGCTTCCAAAGATATGGATCATCCTATAGATAATACTTGGAATTATGAATGAGCTTCTTCCTCTATTAACTATTAAATTATTTTGAGAATTTCCCATTGGATATGAAGTTAGCTATATCTTCAAACCATAGTGTATATAAACTTTGAATTGCTAACAACATCTCATCTAGAAATAGCTCCTGGATAGGTTCTTCCTCCTCATTGTCTTCTTGCTCTTGCTCCAATCTTGAGAGATGATCAGCTACTACATTCTTTAATCCCTTCTTATCTTTAATTTCAATGTCGAACTCTTGTAGAAGCAGCACCCCATCGTACGAGCCTTGGCTTTGAATCCTTCTTGTTCAAGAGGTATTTCAACGCTGCATGATCTGTATACACAACCACTTTAGAACCAAGTAAGTAAGATCAAAATTTATCAAAAGTAAAAATTACTACTAGCATTTCCTTCTCGGTTATGGCATAGTTGAGTTGTGCATCATTCAAGGTTCGACTTGTATAATAGATGACATGAAGTTTATTCTCCTTCCTCTGGCCAAGTACAGATCCTATTGCATAATCATTTGCATCGCACATTAATTCAAATGGGGGATTCCAATCTGGTGAGATAACTATAGGAGCTGATATCATTGCTTCTTTCAACCTATCAAAAGCCAATTTATAATCATTAGTAAATTCAAAATGAGAATCTTTCTCAAGTAATTTACAAAGAGATTTAGATATTTTTGAAAAATCCTGGATAAACCGTCGATAGAATCCTGTATGGCCTAGGAAACTCCAAATTCCTTTGACGTTTATTGGGTATTGAAGCTTTTCAATGGTCTCCACTTTTGCTATATCCACTTCAATAACTTGTGCTGAAATTTTATGCCCAAGGACGATTTCTTCCTCCACCATAAAATGACACTTCTCCCAATTTAGTACCGAATTTGTCTCTTCACACCTTGTAAGGACTTGCTCCAAATTCTCTAGACATCCTTCAAATGAGCTTCCATAGACTGAGAGGTTATCCATAAATACATTCATAATTTCTTCTACTAAATCTGAGAATATGGCCATCATGCATCTTTGAAAGGTTGCTAGAGTATTACATAATCCAAATGGCATTCTTCTATATGCAAATGTGCCACAGGGACATGTGAATGTCATTTTCTCTTGATATTATGCAGTAATTGCTATCTGATTATAGCCCAAATAACCATATAAGAAATAGTAGAAGGCATGTCCTGCTATCCTCTCCAACATTTGATCAATAAATGGTAGTGGAAACTGGTCCTTTCTAGTAGCCGAATTCAACTTCCTATAGTCAATGCATACTCTCCATCCAGTTACTACTCTTATAGAGATCTGCTTACCTTCTTCATTTTTCACCACAGTCATTCCTCCTTTCTTTGGTATACATTGGATAAGACTTACCTATGAACTGTCCGAGATTGGGTAAATAATCCCAGCATCTAGTAGCGTGACCATCTTTTTCTTCACCACTTCTTGCATGTTTAGATTGAGCCTCCTTTTCCTTTCAATAGTTAGCTTATATCCATTTTCCATTAGAATTTTGTGCATGCAATAAGATGGACTTATCCCTCTTATATCCAAAATTTGCCAACCAATTGCTCTTATTCTCCTCTTGAGCATCCTCATAAGCAATTCTTCTTAGTCTTAGGTGAGTTTAGAGGATATAATCACTGGTAGAGTTTGGTTTTCTCCAAGAAAAGTGTACCTCAAATATTGAAGAAGAGGTTTCAAATCTACATTCGGTGGTTTTATGCTTGAGGGTAGTGTAGGTTCAGTGTTAAGTAATTGAATTTGAGAAAAATGAGTTTGGTGTTTAAGGTAATCTTCATCTTGGGGGGTTTGTACATGCATACACTTCTCAATATACTCCACTTCATCACATTTTACCAGCCTCCTTCATTGGACTTCAATCACACATTCATCCAAAATATTAACTCTAAAGCATAAATTACTTTCAGAAGAATGTTTCATACCTTGATAGATGTTGAACTTACAACTTTCCTCACCTACTCTTAGAGTCAAAGTTTATCATAAACGTTAATGATTGCTTTGGCAGTGTAGAGGAAAGGCATACCAAGGATAAATGGAACATCTTCATCTTCCTCAATGTCAGGGATGACAAAGTCCACTGGAAATATGAATTTTCTAGCCCTTACTAGCACATCTTCCACTATTCCTTCTAATTCCTTTACTGTCCTATTTGCCAATTGTAGATGAATGTTTATTGGTCTTGCCTCTCTAAGTCCCAATTTCCTATAAATAGACAAAGACATAAGATTAATAGAAGCACCTGAATCATACAAAGATTTTTGAAATGATAAATTCCCAATAGAATATGGAATAGTAAGACTCCCTAGTTACTTCCTTTTTAAAGAAAGTTTATTTAAGATGATGGCACTGCACTCCTTTATAAGTGTGACTGTCTCGAATTCCTACAACTTCCTTTTATTGGAAATTAGCTCCTTCAAAAACTTTGCATACTTTGGTATATGAGCTAGACATTCCACTAAAGGCATGTTGATGTGGAGTGTTATGAATCTTTTTAAAAATTTTGCAAACTGCTAGTCGAGCTCCTTTTTCTTTAACCTTTGCGGGTATAGTACTAGAGGTTCTTTGTTCTCCTCCTTCATTTCTGGCTCTTTTGGTGTCTCAATCCTTTCATCATCCTATTCTTTCTCTCCTTTATTCTTCTTTTCTTCATACTCCGTTTTTGCCTTAGGGGTTTGGATCTCCGTACCACTTCTTAAGGTGATAGCCTTTACTTGCTCTTTTAGATTCTTCTCCGTATTGCTCTATAATGCACCTTAATTCCTTGTTGATAAGGAATTTGCTAGCTGCCCCATTTGCACTTCTAGATTATGAATAAACGAAGAATGATTTCGGATCATTTGCTCCATCCTCTTTTGAGCTTCATTTTGCTGGCTCATATTTGATGATATCACATCCATGAATTTCTCCATCTTACTCTCTTTTAAAGTTTTAAAGGATGAACCTTTGTCTTGGTAAATTGAGGTTGAGGTTGAGATTGTTGTGCATTCTGACCTCTAAATCCTGATGGTGCTTGTGGTCTCCACTAGTTGTTTCCTCGATTGCTCCAAGAGAAGTTTGGATGATTCCTTCAAGTTGGATTATAGGTATTGTCATAGACTTGGTTTTGAGGTCCTTTGAAGTTGCCCACGTAGTTGACACCCTCTGTTGTAGACATTCCTTGCATCATTTGACATTCTATGGTAGGATGGCCTCCTTGACATAGTTCACAAGAGGACGACAATGTAAATACTACATTCACATTCACTTTGTCCATCCTTTTTGTCAGAGTATCAAGTTTTGCATTCAACATGGTTAAACTATCCACTTCTATTGCTTCAGCCTTCTTTGTAATGGTCCTTTCATTAGACCACAAACTTTATGTATTGGTCATTTCTTCAAAGAGATCTAAGGCATCTTTTAGTGTCTTTTACATAATAGTACCTCTAGTTGCTGCATCAATATTGACTCTAACCGCATGATTGACTTTTTTTTAGAATGATTGCACCTAATCCCATGTAGGAATCAATTGAGGTGGACACTGCTTCTGAAGGTCTTTGAATCTTTCCCAGCACCCGTACAATTTTTCATCATCTTTTTGAAAGAAAGAGTTAATCTCATTTCTGATTCTCAACACCTTTGCAGGTGGTAAGTATTTATTGAAGAAAGCTGTGTAAAGCTCTTGCCAAGTGTTGATGGAGTTAGATGGCAAGGTTGTAAACTATCTCTTTGCTCTGTCCATAAAAGAAAATGGAAAGAGAATCAACCGGATTGTATCAGGCTATACTCCATTCATATTGAAGGTAAAACAACACTCCAAGAATCTAGACATATGACCAAATGGATCCTCATGTGGTAGCCCATTGAATGGTGAATTTTGCATCATTTGGATCATTGCCAGCTTGATTTAAAGTTATTTTCTGCTACCGCCGGCCTTACAATTGGTGTTTGATCACCTTGCACATTAGGACTCACAAAATCTTGTATGGTTCTTTGACCATTTTAAGGATTTTGAAGAACTTGTTGCCTCGGTGGGTCATTCCTTGTGTCATCTCCCAAGTCCATTTTGCTTGGTGATTGTCGAGATATGATTGTTTGTTTCTTTTTCTCACAAACTGTCTTTTCTAACTCCAAGTCAAGTGGTATCAACTCAAGCCCTTGTTTGCTTGTACTTAGTGTGATGTGCATCAGCCAGTACAAATTCTTGCAATACCACAATTAAAAATAACAATAAAAATAACGTCTAAATCAAGCAACACAATTTTTTTAATAATATTAATTCTTTTCCAATCTCCGGCAACGGCTCCAAAAACTTAATGTGTGTAAAATTCGCAAGTGCACAGAATCGTATCAAGTAGTAATAAAGATATCATCCCACAGAGATTGTAGATTGAATATTGTAATACTAACTATGTATGATTGTTTAGACAATGAAATAGAGTTTAGATTCTTTAAAAACTAAAACCAAAACAAGCTAAAGTAAAATTCAAATTCAAACAAATATTAAAAGCTAGGGTTCTTATTCTCAATTGGACCATCTCAAAAGATTGATTAACTAATTAGGTTTTAACTATTTCAAATTCATTTTGAAGGGATTTTAGAAACTATAGATTTTTCTCTCAGATAAACCTATAATTAATTGGAGATTAATTAACACTAAGTTCACTGGCTCTCACCAACCTAATGCCTTTTAATTCTAATTTTAAACACAACTTTAATCAATATTAATCCACTTAATTGTCTCTCAACTAATTAAGCAATCAATAGGCTATCACCTATTCCTACAGAACCTATCTCTCGATTAAGCCTATTGTGTTAATTCAATTCTAGGGTGATCAGCCCTAAAATGATATTAAGCACAACAATAATTAATTAATTAAATCTAGCCACCTAACATAAATCACAATAAACATATGGTCAATTCAGAATAAGAACCCTAAAAAGGATCTAGCTGCTCATGTTAAGAATAAAAGAAAACAAGAAATGAAAACCATTCTGAACATAATAATAATTAATTAAAAGTGAGATACAAGAAAAACTCATTTCCAAAAGATGTAAGAAGCCTTCCTCTTCCAATTTCAAGCCAAGTATCTCCTCTACTAAGCAAAACAAAATGAAAATGTATTCTGAAGAATAAAGAGAACTAAAACCAGGACTAAAACTAAAGACTAGGAACTCCTTTTATGAAAAACAGATGGTTCTATTTAAAGGACCTAGTTTCATAATGAAAAAGGTCATTTAAACTCTCCTAAACTCTATCTAAACACAAGCTTGAAAGATGAGCTTTTATCTATCCAAACTCCAGCTTAAAATCCCCTTTTGATTGGCTGCCACATCATCATGTACGGGTGTGCAACAATTGGACACGCCCATGTATTAAAATAACTCTGAAATCTTGAAATCAGGCATGGCCGTGCGCATGGGCAAGTGCTCTGTGACTGGTTCTTCTTCAATTCAGGCATGGGCAAGCGCATGGGCATGCCACTAGCACATGGGCGTGCATATGGCCATGTGCCCTGATGCGAGGATAACCTTCCACTTTAAGCTTCAATCTTATCTTTATCTTCAAGCCCTATCTCCGTCTCTTCTCAAATGCATCCTACAACCACAAACTAAAAAAAAATTATCTATTTAACATAAAAGCACTTA
>CATIWO010126522.1:0-14330 GCA_949673435.1 Macaranga tanarius | reverse complement strand
TTTAGAGTTAATGTCACGTTACAGAACGTGGGTCACTCCACGTTCTGTAACGTTAATTTTTTTTGCTACCAGTGTCAAAGAGGCGTGCGCCTCTATGATGAAGAGGCGTGCGCCTCTTAAGGGAAAAATGGGTTTTGATGGGCTTTTCTTTGGTTTGGGCTGGTCTAATAGGTTTGGTTTGATGGGTCTAGTCTAATAGGTTTGGTTCAATTGGGTTTCTCATAAATGGGCCTGAATCCAATTTCTTTACTGAGCCAGGCTTTCTATCATTTTCATCATTGGGCTTTTGCCTCGCGGGCCGGGCCAGACCATGTGTCTACAAAATATATGTGTGTTATTAAAAAATTAATAAGTATTAAAAATAATTTATTAATTATTAACATAAATAAATATCAAAATTAAAATTTTAAAAGTATTTATTTTTTTTAGTCATTTTACTTAAAACAACACTTTTATAATAACTTTAACCAAACACATATACATCTACATTTTTGCTAAATAAATTTATTACCGAACACATAAACTGTTTTTTTTATCATCACTTTTTGAATCAGCACTTTTCAAATCAGCAACAGCAATGCCAATCAGACCAATATCTTTCAGGTGCTTTCCAAAAGACTTAACAGCCAGTTCAGTACAACGTGTGAAGGAGTTACTTCCAGACTTAATGCAAAAACAATAAAGATATACAAACCAAGGAGGCAGTAATCATTTCGTAGCTCTTTTTCGATGACATCTTTAAATGTAGAGTTTGAATATTGTCATTACTATTTAAAAGGGATGAATTATTTTTTATTGTGCAGTCCATTGACGTATATAACTTTCTATTGATAATAATAATAATAATAATAATAATAATAATAATAATAATAATAATAATAATAATAATAATACTAATAATAATAATAATAATAAAGTTACAAAATATATTTTCAGAAAAAGAAAAAAATTAGTCTGGATGTAGTACGGGCTTAAATACGTCTTCTAGTGGAAGCCCATTTAGGACACTTCATGGTCTAATAAAAAAAAAAAAAAGAACTCTCTCTTATTGTATCGTCCATTGACATATATAACCTCATATTGATAAATAATAATAATAATAATAATAAAGTTGCAAAATATATTTTCAGAAAAGGAGAAAATTTACTTCGCTGAGCTTCCATATTTCCATGATTTCCTATAAAACTTGTACATATAATCTTTATTATATCTGCAATCAAGAATCAAACTTTTTGTATATTTTATTACATTATGTCGTCAGAGCAGAAATATTCTGTATGCAGTAGAGTTTTTTTATTTAATTATTATTATTATTATTATTATTTTATATGGCAATAGAGTTATTGCCATGTGAATAACACTTATTAAACCAAAGATGCTTTAGAGATTAGGTTTAATTTTTGAAGGTATGACCCGTACTGAATAAATCTTTATGGACGTAAAATGTATGAAAAAGAAATTCTAAGGCTCCGTTTGTTTGTATATTTTTTAATGTTTGGTTACCAAAATAAAATAAGTCAAAAGAAAATAAGTTATTAGTCAAAGGAAAATAACTTAAAAATATGGAAAAATAACTTCCCATTTTGAAAACGATAAATTATTTTCCAAGACTTGAATGTTTATCAAATATAAAGAGAGAAAAAAAAATAAAAAATAATGTTACCATTTTTATGTAATATTGTATAATTTAGGAAAAAATCTGTAACAGCCCAAGATCACTCGGCCCACGAGGTATTGTCCGCTTTGGCACCGGCCCCAAGCAACGGTCCTCACGGTTTTGTCCTCAGAAGGCGCCTCGTGGAGGAAGGGGGCATTGCACCCATATAAGGCATGCCAACTACCTACTTCTATCCGATGTGGGATCTCACAATCCACCCCCCTTAGGGCCCCAGCGTCCACGCTGGCACACCGAACCCGAGGATTCGGCTCTGATACCATTTGTAACAGCCCAAGATCACTCGGCCCACGAGGTATTGTCCACTTTGGCACCGGCCCCAGGCAACGGTCCTTATGGTTTTGTCCTCAAAAGGCGCCTCATGGAGGAAGGGGGCATTGCACCCATATAAGGCATGCCAACTACCCACTTCCATCCGATGTGGGATCTCACACATGCGATTCTTCCTATTGATTGCTTGGAAGAAGAAAATGAACCTGCTACTGAAGATGAACTTGATAATAAGTCCTCATTGTCTTGATGTATATTAGAAAAATTTGGTTTTCAGGTGATCTATGTCATTGTTTTCTTTATATATATATAAATTTTCTTGCTAAATAATGGGTAAAGCTTCGTGTATTCAGTAAGATGCTCATTTTTTTTGGGTGTTTATCAACCTACATTTTTCTTTTGGGCTTAGTGTGTTCATTTATATATAATTATAGAAGTCAAGTTTATGTAAATGCACTAATAAAATAATAAAATACAAAATCTTCGTTTGTATTTTTTTTACAATCTTTTATTCATGGTGAAAATTATCGAGTATAGGTTACAAGAACTTAAGGTCTTTTCTAAACATTTCTTTCAGCAAGTGCTTGATTAGATATGTTCTACTCTATTAACAAGACCTAAAGACTACGTTTTTTTTCTTAAAAAAAAAAGAATGTTACGAAGAAGACGATAAAATAATTAAAAAAAGATATATATATATTTTAACTTGCCTGCATTCAGTATTTGGAAACTGAGTTCTTTTTGGTTTGAAAGATGATTGCTTTTATTATATAATATATTAATTGTGTAAATTATATGATTCTTCTATTAATAAAAAATAATATTATTGTTTAGTTTTCATTTTAAAATTAATTTAATTAATAAAAGAAAGTATTTATTTATTTTGGATATGTGCTATCATTATAGGTGTTTATAGTTTGGTTTGATCGGTTTAAAATTAATATTTCTAACTAAATTAATAAAATCAATTTTTAAATACTTGAACTTTTAACCAAGCCTAACAATACTAAAACGAATTTACCTTGAGGTTTTTTTTATAAGCTAAATAAATTGCGTTTTTTTTGTTATGCCACCAAATTATTTTTCTACAACTTTTAAAAATGTAACTATAATTATAATTATTTTTTATAACATCGTAACTTCTTTTTTTATTATTTTTTTCAAGCCTAGAAGATTGAATAATTGACTTCATTTTGCACATCATTAGACTAGGTCTGCGGGAAATTGTGCCGACAAATTGAATGCTTTTCCCTTTTTTGATTTGCAATTTTAAAAACAATTGTATTTTATAACTGCTATTTGAACTGTATTTTTTTGGTCTGAAAATATTATTTTTTTAATGTCCCGCAGTGAAGCGCGGGTAACTTTACTAGTATATATATATATATATAAGTGTTCTTTTTCTTTACAGCAATAATCCAAAAAAGTGTTTTTCTTCCTCTTTAAAATCATCATTATTTTCAAATATCAAAGTTTACAACTCATGCAGGACTTTATTTCTTAAAACTTGTTTTTTCTTTGGGATAACGTGCAAATATAACCCTCATATTTAGCCCAATTCTCATATTGACACTTCATATTTCGCGAGGTCAAATTATGACCTTAAAGACATGAAATTTGGTGCATTTAAACACCTCTTCCAAATGCCATAAGCAGACTCGTTAAGTTTGCTGATGTGGCCAAAGTGGGACACTTAACTCAATTAAAAAAATAAAAAAATTACTTGTAGAGCATTCATCCTTCTTCATCATCTTGCTTTCTCAACGTGAGGGTAATTAGTAGTGCAGTGAAGCCCATGGCTTTCTTGCCTTGCCATGGCACTACTAACTACTAGCTTCGCACAACAAAAGAGGTTCCTCATTTCACAAGCCTCAAGGCCTACCATTGTCTGCTCCCATCCTTGCTCAAATAAGTGCTTCTCCCAACAATTGAAGGCGGGAAACTGCGATGTCCAACGAAACAATAGAAAATGAAAGCACAACATAAGAACTGTCAAACCAACAAAAGTAAAGAGACCACGTCCATGTGAGGTACATGAAAAACACAATAAAAAATGCACGTTCATGTCTCAGCTTTGGTCGAGATTTCAGACTCTTCAGCAAGCAGAGGAGACGAGGCTGCGACGATAGCTTGCCTTCCATTATGACATGATTTAGACAGGGCAGGAGGAAGCCTAGATGTTACGATATCATCAGTGCTAGCTGCAATAGCAGTAGACCTGCGATTGTGGCAGAGTTGTGAAGAAGACCAAAACTTAGTCCATGATCAAACAAATGACTAATTCCTTATTAATCTCCTCAATTACAACAAATGACTAATTCCATATCAGCAGCTAGTTTCTAATCTGATTTGGTTATATTCTTAGAAACATGGTTACCGTTTGTAAACAGCTCTTTATTTCTCTTTTTAGTTTTCTTTCCTATGTTATCTTTTGTGTGTGTATTTATAGAAAAGGATTCTTTTGTATTTGATTCAAGGAATGAGATTTTAACTTTTTTGTAATCTTCTTTATGGTATCAGAGCTATACACACAAGAGAAAAATAGTGGAAATTTCAATCTTATGGCCACTTCTTCCATCACTGTTGAACCTTTGCTTACAATACAAAACTTTCATTAATGTTCTAGTCTAGTGACCTTAAAACTCAGCCAAACAAACTTCCTTCTGTGGAAATCACATGTGATACCATTAATTCAAAGTCTTGGTGTTAAAAATCATATTAAAAATGATGATGAACTACTAAAATTGATCAAATTGGATGATAAAAAAGTAACCAATCCAGCGTACAACACTTGGCTCCATAATGATGGCCTTTTAACCACATGGTTATTAGGAACCATTGCTGAAGATGTTCTACTCGACTTGGATAATATAACTACAGCTTACCAAGTATGGAAGTCTATTGAAGATAAGCTATTACCAAGCTCCAAAGAAAAGGAAATCCTCCTTACTGACACCCTTATGTCTCTTACAAAAGGGAACATGACACTTGATGAATACTTTCAAAAATTCAAAGGCCTCTGTGACAGTCTTGCTGCCAGACGAAGACCACTTGATGAAACCAACAAAGTGTTCCAACTTGCTCGAGGTCTTAGCCCGAAATATAAAGATTTTTGAATGGTGATGCTGTCCAAACCTCCTTATCCCACTTATAATCAATTTATTCTGTCATTTAAAGCACATGAGCAATCATTACAAATGGAAGCTGAAATTAATGGTAATCAAGCTAATCATGAGCAAGCTTTCTATAGTAGGCGAGGGAAAGGCCGTGGCCATGGAGGACGTTTCAACTCTAGTGGCCATGGTTTTGGCCTTGCCGCTAATCAAAATCAACAGGTCTTCAAAGGCAAAATTGAAGGAAATTAGTCAAACAATTTCCAAAAAAAGGGATGACACCATATTTTGTCAAATTTGTGGCAAAAGTAATCATACATCAATTAAGTGTTGGAGCAGATTTGATCACTCTGTTCAACCCGAAGAATAGCTACCACAAGCTTTAGCCGCTCTTAGCATACAAGAAGAACTTGATCCTACTCTTTATGCTAATTCAGGTACAACGATACACATCATGAATCATACTGGTAATATTTCTAGACTCACTCCTTATCATGGTAAAGACTCGTTATTTGTTAGTGATGGTAATAGTCTTAATATTACTCATACTGGTAAGGGTCTTATAAAAACAAAAAATGGGAATCTTGAATTAAATAATGTCTTGATAGTACCAAAAATTAAGAAAAATCTTCTCTCTGTTAGTCAATGAACTTAAGATAATGCTTGTAATATTTTATTTACTGCTAATGAATTTTTTGTTGAGGATACAGGGAATAGTGATCGCTAAAGGTGTCAAGAAAGGTGGTCTTTATGCTTTAGAAGAATTACGAAACTTTGCTCTTTCTGCTATTTCTAATACCGCCTCTGGATTTATTTGGCATCAACGTTTGGGTCATGCTAATCCCAAAATTTTAAATTTCTTGAAAAATAAAGAATTTATTAGTATTTCAAATTGGAAAAAATAAGGAACCATTTATCATTTTTATCAAATGGGAAAAAGTTGTAAACTCCTTTTTAATTTATCTATGAATATTTCTCAACAACCTCTAGAAAAATTGCATTGTGATTTATGGGGTCCTGCTCCTATTGCATCTTGTCAAAATTTTAAATATTATGCTATCATAATTGATGATTTCTCTCGTTATTCTTGGCTAATTCCTTTAAAAAGAAAATCGGATTTTTTTAAACAATTTGTTAAATTACAAAAACTCATTGAAAATTGCTTTGAAAAGAAAATTAAGATTTTCCAAAGTGATGGAGGTGGTGAGTTCACTTCAAAAGAATTTGAAGCTCATCTACAACAATATGGGATTCAACATCAATTTTCCTATCCCAACACTCCCGAGCAAAATGGTGTAGTTGAAAAGAAGCACTGCCACATTGTAGAGATGGGATTAACTTTATCGTATCAGTCAAAACTCCCAATGAAATATTGGGTTGATTCTTTTCTTACCTCAGTTTTCATTATAAACAGACTTCCTACAAATAAACTTAACATGGAGTCACCATTTTTTAAACTATTTAGTACTAACCCTAATTATGAGAATTCAAGGAGCTTTGGATACAGGTGTTATCCTTACCTCCGCAACTATGGAAAAGACAAGTTTTCTAAGAAGACACGTCCATGTGTTTTTATTGGATATAGTTCAATGCATAAAGGGTACTGGTGTCTTGACACTCAATCTAATCACGTTTACATATCAAAGCACGTGGTTTTTTATGAAAGCCAATTTCCCTTTGATAAAAATATCGGAGACACCAATACTGCTTCTCCAGAATTCGTGTCCTACACTGATTAGGACACTTGGTTACAAAAAGGGCACCAACATTTAGACATTTCGAGCACTCCGAACACACCAATAGATTATTATCCTACAAGCATATGGATCCTTGATGCTGAAACAGAGACCACAACAACAATATATACTGACCAGCATTAAACAACAACAATGAATAATTCTCAAGGAGAACCCGAGGCAAGTCAAAGTGCTGATAATGAACAAATGATCCTTGATGCTGAAACAGAGACCACAGCGATAATAAATACTGACCAGCATTCAACAACAGCAATGAACAATTCTCAAGGAGAACCCGAGGCAAGTCAAAGAGCTAATAATGAACAAACCGAAGCTGATATTCCATAAGAAGTAAATGTGGATCAGAATATTCAAATCGAAGAAAGCTACCAGTAACAACAGGCCGAGCTTGATCAAACGGACATAAATCAACAACAGGCCAACCAACGAGACCTGATTTCTCAAACTAAGCATGTCGATCAATAAGAACTGATCTCTCAAACTGATCAACAAGATTTGATTTCACGAATTGAACAAGATGACGCTATATAAGCTTTCTCTCCTCCTTCTCTATCTAACAACTTTAGAGATATCTTAAACAATTTAAGTATTGATTTTCATATTCCTTTTGTAGGTACAATCAGTGAACGACAACATAAAATGATAACTTGATGCCAATTATCCCAACAACCTAAACTCGACCCTGATTTAGCTTTGGCGACTCAAAGAATAAGGGCAAGGAGGAATTCTAATTCTGAAGTACTCATGTGTTTGACTGATATGGCAGAACCCACAATATGAAAGAAAGCTGTATCCATTCTTTATTGGTATAAGGCAATGAAGGAAGAACTCTCTGTACTTCACTCAAATAAAATATGGTCTCTTGTACCTAGACCTGCTCACATCAATGTCAGAGGATCAAAATGGATATTCAAGACCAAACTGAATAATGATGGTACCTTAAATCGTTATAAAGCCCGGTTAGTCGCTTAAGGTTACACCCAAATACCAGGAGTCGACTACAACGAGACCTTTAGCCCGGTTGAAAGAGTCACTACAATTTAGCTCATTCTCGCCATTGTTGTGACATCCAAATGGACATTGAGACAGCTTGAAATGAAAAAAGCATTTCTTCATGGGGAATAGAATGAAACAATTTTTATGGAATAACCTCCGGGATTCAAGGATTCTCAACTCCCTAACTTTGTATACAAACTACACAAATCAATTTATGGGTTAAAATAAGCCCCAAGGGCTTGGTTCGACAAATTATCCAAATTTTTTATTCATTTTGGTTTTAGTTGTAGTAGTGCTGATTCATCTTTATTTGTTTTGCAAAAAAATTCAATCATTATTATTATGCAAATCTATGTTGATGATATTGTGATAACAAGGAATAATGACTCCTTCATTCAACAGCTCATTGATGAGCTAGGCCGAGAATTCATGATTAAAGACTTGGGCTGTTTACATTACTTCTTGGGATTGGAAGTACAATACACAAATACTGGCATTAACCTATCTCAAAGCAAATACGCTAAGGATTTAATTATCAAAGCTGGTTTGGAAGGAAGTTTGCACTTTAACACTCCTATGGCTATGAAAATACAACAAACAGACAAAGATCATATTGAATTCGAGGGAAAAACATATCAAAGTTTAGCCAGAGCTCTACTTTATCTAACTCACACCCGACCAGATATTATTCATGCAGTTCACAAGATATGTCAAAAAGTTCAAAAGCCAACGGTAGGCGATTTCAAAGCTATTAAGAGGATAATCAGATATGTTAAGGGGACTCTAAATTTCAGTCTCCAATTCACTCAATAAAGTTCTCTTAACCTTTACAGTTTTTGTGATGCTGACTGGGGAGGATGTTCTATAACAAGAAGAAGCACGTTAGGTTATTGTGTGTATCTTGGAAGCAATTGTGTCTCTTGGTCCTCAAAAAGGTAGCCAACAGTGTCTAGATCCAGTACAGATGCAGAACATAAGGCTATGGCTGCGGCTACAGCTGAACTTATATGGATTAGTTTCATACTCTGAGATATTAGAATTCGATTGCATCAACCTCCATAACTTTTCTCAAACAACTTAAGTGCATTATACATGACAGTAAATCCAGTTTTTCATCCACAATCAAAATATATTACCATTGATTATCACTTTGTACGAGAAAAGGTTGCGCTTGGAAGGTTGGTTACAAGGTTTGTTCGATCTTCTCAGCAAATATCTGATATATTCACTAAACCTTTAGCCAAAATCACCTTTCAAGGTCTGCGTGACAAGCTTGGAGTTCATAATCTTACCTCCAACTTGAAAAAGGGTGAAGAAGACTAAAACTTAGTCCATGATCAAACAAACGACTAATTCCTTATTAATTTTCTCAATTACAGAAAATGGCTAATTCTATATCAGCAGTTAGTTTCTTTTCTGATTTATTTATATTCCTAGAATCATGGTTACCATTTATAACCAGCTCCTTATTTCTCTTTTTAGTTTTCTTTCCTATGTTATCTCTTGTATGTGTATTTATAGAAGAGGATTCTTTTGTATTTGATTCAAGGAATGAGATTTTAACTTTTCTATAATCTTCTTTAAGTTGCAGGTGGCTAGTGTGCTGCGAAGGCACTTGTGTTGCTGTCGTGACCTAGGGGCAAGTAGCAGCATATCACCTCTATGCTGGTCTCATGGTTGTTAATTGGTACAAATTAGTAGGACATAGCAAACATGTATTTTGATTGCAGGAACCTTCATAAGCCAAACATATTTGTAGGACAGTTTGAGAAGCCAAACATATTTACAAGGATCATATGGCTCTCCACATCATGTTGACTGTTTAATCACGAAGGATAAATGCACAATTTAGATTTGCGACATAACCTTTATTGCACCCAAATTCACTGATGCATCGCAAGGAATTGAATGCTAAGAGCAACACACTTAACGCAATCAAAATAAGAATTTAAAGCAAGAACAAATGCAGGATTATCATGTCTAAAGCCCAAATGACCACCTTCTCCTTTACCCCAAATCCAAAAATCACCATCCACAATCAATGCCTGTAATGCATAGCTTCGGAGGCCCACCATCGTGCATAGGGAGAAGCTGGATAAGAAGAGGCTATTAGAAATCATAAAGGATACCAAAATCTATAATATGAAGAGTTGTTGCCTTTCCGCCATGGATGAAGAAGGGAAGAGAGAAGGATGGCAGCCTCTGCGGCGTTGGGCAGGGGTGGCTGGTGCTAGGAAGAAAAAAGGAAGGATGAAGAAGGGAATTGGGGTTTATAAATTGGGGATTTAGAGTTTATCAGTTGGGAATTTAGGAAGAAGAATAAGAAGAAGGAGAAGATAATGAAAAAGGATGAATGAAGAGTAAAGTGCGCTCCACAAGTAATGTTTTTATTTTTTTAATTGAGTTAAGTGGGTCCCACTTTAGCCACGTCAGCAGACTTAACGGGTCTGCTTACGGCGTTTGGAAGAGGTGTTTAAATGCACCAAATTTTATGTCTTTAAGGTCATAATTGGACCTCGCGAAATATGAGGTACCAATATGAGAATCGGGCTAAACATAAGGGTCATATTTGCACCTTATCCCTTTTTCTTTCAATGTCATAGTTCTTATCACATTTCTTACAACATTAAAAATAATATGGTTTACTATTTGTTTTTCTTCTATTGTTGGCCGTGCTCTTGATCAATTATTTTAGTTGCCTTTCTTAAAAAAAAAAAAAGACTTTGGTGGGATTTTTTTTGACAAAAATTAAAATTAAAACTTATCAAAATTTGTCAAAATGGATCAAACTTGACTAAAACAAATTAAAACAATTCAGACTCAACTCGATCTAAATAGATTAAAATCTATTTTTTTTATATTTTAAACATACTAATTGTGAAAATCATTAAAAATGCAATAAATCTAAAATTAGTAATGAATTAATTACACCATGACAAATAAAATAGAATCTAAATGCAAATCAAAATTGAATTTAAATCAATCATGACAAATCTAAATAAAATATAAATTTTATAATTATGTGCAATGTACATATGAATTAAAATAAGATAAAATGTACAATTATGCATATACACATATACTTTATAAGAAGAAGTAATGTATATATAAAAAAACAAAAAATATTTTTTAAAAATTTTTGATAAAAATTATCTTATATAATTTAAAATTTTACATAAATTAAATTAAATTATTAATTTATAAAATATTTTGGATGAATCAACTAAAAACACAAATTTTGGAGTAAATTGAATTTTATTAAGAAGTTGATTTGGGCTAATTGATGTAATTTATCAAGTTGACGAATAAGTTGGTCGAAAAATTAATTTATAGGTTGATTGCCCACTGCAGCCGAATTTAGGGGCAAATTAGTACAATATACACACAAATATTAAATTTATCGGAGTGGTTAAGAATTAATATAACTATGGGTAAGCATGGGCCAGAGAAATCCAAGGTTACTTCTGCAATCGTATCAAATTTTGAGAATTTTAAAAATAAAATTTTTAATACTGTACTGAATTTAAAAAATTTCCGTACCGTATTATTTCAATTTTTTTTTTTTGTTATAATTTAGTATGGAAATTTAGTTCTTTTCGAACAATTTGGTGTAGTACAATTCAAAATAGATATTCAAAAATTTAAACACTTTCAACACTAAAAATTTATATTTTATATAAGCAAAATTATAACTAATTTTTAAAAGAAAATTACAAAACAAAAATTATTATTATTATTGTTATTGTTATTGTTATTGTTATAACTGTACTAAAGTATTTATCTAATTTGATTTGATTTGGTTTAGGACTAAAATTATTCGGTTTAATATGGTTTTAATACAATTTGGTTCGAAAACTTTGGTATGGTTCAGTATTTTCTCCATCCTATACTCAATCCTAAATATATATACATTTTTATTTAAACCATAAGCTTGACTTGACTTTCACGAACCAGTTGCGAATTAAGGTCTTGCTTGGTTGGTAGTAATGAAATGTAATGAGTAAAGTAATAGAATTGAGAATGCATTGTATTTATCATTCCATTATTATGTTTGGTTACATGAGCTTTAAAATAAATGTAATATAATGAGTATTATATTCCAATGCTTGATTGTACTATTTTCATGTAATGTAATGCAATGTAATGAAATTTTTTTTTAAATTTTATCTTCAACTTTTAAATTTATAATTTATCTATTATTAATATAATATAATAATATCAATACCTAATATTAAAAAATTAAATTTAAATTATTAAATAATTTTTTAATAAAAATAATTAAAATTTACTCAAATAATTTTTAATTTTTAATCATTATAAAAATAATTAAAAATTTAATTATCAATCTTATTTTTTATTTTTAATAGTTGACATCTACCATATAAAGCTAAATATTTCTAATTTAGATTTCACAACTACAAAATAACTTAACCAACTAAAATAACAATTATACATACATTAATGAAGATACAAGTAATTAATATCCTTTTCTAATCTAGCTACCTTCTACGCACTATGATTTTCCTTTTATTATAATTGTTTTTTAATGAAATAATAATTTATATATATTCCGTATTGTAAATTTTCAATAAAAGTGGTATTTGTATATTCTAGCTAATTAGGTACTTTTTTTTTTTATCAGAAATATTACCATGCCATTACTGAAACTTGGGCAAACAATGTTGAAGTCCAAAATGCTCTTCACATTCGACTGGTACATATAATATTTGCTTCTAAAATGAATATTTTTATATTTCTTTTTTGAAGATTATAATTAACATTTATTTGAAAAATATTTACTATTACGATGTTAGGGCACAACAACTACTTAGAGCTACTGTAACAGCACGTTAAGTAGTTACAATCATAGTGTTTCAAGTGTTCTTAGTTACCATAAAAAATTCTCAATATTTTTTCAAAAAAATAAAAAAAATAAAGAGTATAAAAAAAATAAAAAGAAAACAAAAAAGAGATAAAAAAATAAAGAGAAAATAAAAATAAAAAATAGGAAAAGAAAAAAAGAGTATAAGAAAAAATAAATATAAAAAAGGAACAATAAAAAAATAAAAAAATAAAAAATAAATTAAAATTGAAAGGAAAAACAGGAAAGAACAATAAATCACAAAAAGATTTAGAATACTGACCATTTTCTTCAGCAGCGGAAACCTTAGTATATATATTGATCGGAGCCTTAACTACTAGAGAAAAGGCTATGTCTTTACAATCTAAATATCAATGGAATGATATTGAATGAAAAATATACAGAGTATTTTTGTGTAGAAGAAGAAAGAGGAAAAAATTATGCAGAGAGAATTTTTTGTTCTGCCTTATTGTTAGGTTATCCCTGGGTTATATTACGTACAAAACATAAAACCCATACTCTACAAAAGAGTAGGAAGTAGACTTCTAATAGGAGTCTTTTACATCCTATCCAAAACTTAAACAAATTAAGTCATGGGTGTATATATCTTAGAAAACTAATATTAAGTTAAGATTAAACTATTTTTTCATAACAATTTATTCTAAAAATAAATTTATTAAGTGATAAAAATATGAAAAAAGTTTTTTTTTGAAAAAAAAGCTATAAATATATATATATATATATATATATATATAGGCTTATAAGGGTAATTTTATATTATAACTTTTACAAATTATTATTATAATATTTTCAACTGGTCTCATGTTGAATGCATTTGGTTGGAAGATTCTTCATAAATTATACATTATTTTTTTTTTTATAATATAAAAATTAAATATAATGTCTGAACATATTAAAAATGTATATTTTATGCATATTTAGATTTATATACTATATTATTAATTCATTAAATTTTATATAGTATAAATATATTTGAGTTTTAAATATAATTTAAACTTTTAAACTTTTAATTTTTTACTATAATAGGGATTAAATTGTTAAATAAGTAAAATATTAGGGAGATTTTTGTAAATATTTAGAGGGTCTTTTGTTTGCTTGTCAAAAACTAAGGGTAAATGTAATTGACATAACTAAATTGACCTTTATTGGATAGTTCAATGGCTAAATTGGCTCAAAAAGGTCACAAAGTGGCTAATTTGGTCTTCATTAAAAAGTATGGGGGGGAATTGACCTTTATTCACTACAAGAAAAAAGCAAAATAGAAACGGCCAAATCTGTTTCTAATTCTGTAGCTATTCGTAAATAGCGACGGAATTAGAAACGGAAATTTTCCGTTTCAAAAATGCTCGTCGCTAACGTGTAGCGACGGATTTTCTCATTCCGTTTCAAAAATTAGTGACAGACTTGGTCCGTTTCTAAAATTTAGAAACGGAAATTTCGTTTCTAAACTCCTAATGAGCGCCACATCATCATAGAACTTTCCGTTTCAAATCCGTCGCTAAATAGCGACAGACTAAATTAGAAACGGAATTTCCGTTTCTATTTACTTAAAAATTGAAACGGAAATTCCGTTTCTAAACTTCAAATAGAAATCCTACTTGATCATAAATGGAAATGGAATTTTCCGTTTCTAATTT
>CATIWO010126505.1:0-11017 GCA_949673435.1 Macaranga tanarius | reverse complement strand
ATATATAAGGATCGACATGGGATACAGACAGAGGGAGAAGAAGATACACAGTTGAAGATTATGAATGGCACAACAGAAATGTAAAATAAATTAAAATAAAATAAACAGAAAATCAAAATAAAATAAACATAATAAAAATACAAATAAAATTATTACAAATCAAAATAAAATAAAATGATTTATTGCTTCATTAAACCTGCCAGAATCTTAAAGATCACGAGGCGGGTATCCATAATAAATAAAACAAAATATTAAATTAAAAACATAAAATGAATAATAAACTAAAATATTAAAACATAAAATAAATTATGTATGCATGAACACAATAAACAGGTGGCTCAGCTAACAATATGAATGATATGCATGATATATGTGTATATATATAGCTTCAGGCGGCAGAGTCAGCCTTAAGCATACAAGATACTAAAAAAAAAGGAAAATAAATAGAAAATATACTAAAAGTATACTAAAAATAAACAATTTAAATAAACATAGTTTTGGTATCTTTTCTTATTTATTTCCTTAAATAGACAAGGTATAATACAAGATTAGTCCTCGGTTTTGGCAATAAAAGCCTTACTAAAGAAAATTAAAATTTTGAATATACAAATCCTTGGTTTAGAATGGGAGAAAAGAAGAAGAGAGGAAGAGAGAAAGGAAGAAAAGAAAGAAAGGTAGTAAAAAAAATGAATGAATTTCTATCAAAAATTTATCTCCTTAATAGGAATTGAAGTGGCACTATTTGGACATGAGTTACTATTCATGAACAGTATTTTATCCCCCATCAGTCGTCAAGTACTGTTCGTGAATAGTACTTGATGAATAGTAACTTTTTTTTTACAAATCTAGTGACATCCCCATTGGGATAGGGAAATAATACAAAGAGATTTAGGTATTCAGATTGTGTATTGTGATACTATCCAGACTATAGTCACTATTAGAGAGTGGTTCAAAAGCTTTAAGCTTAAGTTCCGGTGGGACATAAGTTTTGACAATATCCATGTGGAGCTTTCCTGGTAGTGATAAATTATTAGTCTTAATAGGGATTTTATAATTTGGAAAAAATGGAAGGGAATGTTTGCAGACCCAAATTTATTGTTGGTCATCTATAACATAGAGTTTGAATTTTATCAGCTCAGCCATTTCGACTTCCTTCTGAATTTCAGCATGCATGAGAAGACGATAGGTGATATATTGGGGAATTGGAGATTTAGAACAGAATCAGTCAGCTATATGAGTCGCTCAGATAAACAATGAGTCTACCACTGGTTTTACCTTGATGAAGTGGTAAGGCCTTTCTGGTTCATTGATCCATTCCATTCCAATACTGTGAAACTGAATGATTAATTTATAAATCCCTACTGAGAAGGCTGTCTTGATAGTCTGTCGAAGTTTATTCCCAAGGATATGCAGGGGGTATGGAGGTTCTTCATAAACCATAATTTGTTCAATGATTCCATAGTCCATTAGAGTCTGAAAAGTGATGACTGTTGATTGTCGCTCCTGTAGATCAACAAACTCAATAGGACTGTCATCCCATCGGGCCAAGTTGATGTGGGCTTTATAGATGGAGAACTCCAGCTGGCATTTGCAATTATTTCTTTCTAAGGGAATTTCGGTTCCACAAGCACATATTTCTGCTAGAAGTGACACATTGTCTTGGTAAGTATGCTGAACCACATATACTCCATGGATTGTGAAAGTGCCTACGCAGATTTCCCGGAGCATATTTTGGCAGGTAATATATTTATTGTAAAATCTTATTTTTCTTTTTTCTAAAATATTTTCTTGAATTTATCTAGGTAAAAGTGGATAAAGACTACCTGACAACTGGAAAAATTCTCTAGACAACATAGTTTCTATACTGGACTCTCTAAGGTACTTATGTACAACTTCTCGTAAATACTCATTTTCTAATTGTAATTTACTAATTATATGAGTTAATGCAGCGACACCTATGCAAGATGAATCAACAATAAGTGTAGTACAATTATTGCGCTAATCATGGACTTCTACTAGTGACTTTTTCTTTTTTGATGTATATGTAAATGCAGACAAAGTTGCTACATTATTATTATCTATCCAATGAGAGCTATTAATATTTATAAAAGAAGAAAAAAATGTCTACTTTATTTTTTTTAAGCAAAGTATGACCTGGACTACTATCATCTAATGTATGAAAAAGATGATGTGCATTGCTAAAAAATTTTGCTACATTCTGGGCTCTTCTTTTTCTCCTTCTGTCTATATTCCCATTTGATCCCTGTAAGTTTATTGGTATCAGCGCCAGGGGGGTAGTGATCTCTACAATAATTATTTTTGAGGTGTTTTAAAATAACTATCTAAAAAATATTTGGCGCACTGAGAGATTTACGAACAGGTGGTCCCGACAGTAAGACCTAGGAGAGGCAGTGAAGCCGTTGGTTTAGCCAGTTTGAAGTAGGTGTATCTGTATTTTGACTCACAAGTTTTTAAAATCATAAACTTGATTTTCTATAGAACCACTTCTTCTTCTTCCTCTGTTTCATTTGCTTCTAAGACTGCAAGAGATGTGGTCAGTAGTGAAGAAATCACTATTGAGAATTTTGAAAAATCCATTGATGACTGGGAAATTCCTAAAATTCAGAAAGATCAGATCTATGAATCTTCAAAATTAACTCTTTTTAAATTTGATTTTTCTATCAAAACTGAGGAAAGAGATATCTAGCTTTCCAAACCTTTTGAAACAATTCATTTGTTTTTACAAAGTGCTTTAAACTAGTACCAAACCAAGGGCTTTAAGTACATCCACATCGTATTAGTATAGATTGGATTAAAACCTTTAATCCGAGAAGGATTGAACACATCCATTTTAGCAGCTCTTAGACATGCTAGATTCAAAACATTTGAGGATTCCATGTTAGGTACCATAGAGTCTAGTCTCTGTAAAGGTCTAGGTTTGTTTAATTGTTATCCAAACTTTACTGTTTCTCTCAGTGACAAAAATGTTTTGAAATCATTGGGTTTGTAAATTAAAACGCATAATTACCATATGATTGAAGGATCCATCCCAGTTGCATTAATTTTCAAAGTGCATTATAAAGCTATGGTATTTGCCTTCAATACAAAACACCATTTTCAAAGCAGAAAAGGAGAATCCCTTTTACTCTAAATTGACATCACCATATCCAATATGGTTATACTAAACCTCATTCAGTGGAAATAAATAATCCTTCCAGAGGATTGGATTCTTGAAGGAATTATTGAACCTGAACCCCAAACACCAGAGGTACAAGTACCAAACACACACATCAGAGATATCACCCAATACCAGGATGAAAAGGTAAAAATTTCTTTTGACAGAACTTCTACCAGCTCTAGACTTTTTGATCATTCTTCAGAAAGTATAGATCTAAAAAGAATCTCTCAAATTCCTTATGTAATTAATCTTCCATACGGACTAACACAAGAAAACCAGGTAGATCTGCACCCAGATCTGGCAAAAGTTATAAATTTACCATTCAGCTCTCAACCTCCTAGGTATTTTACTTCAGATCTACCAAATACCTATCAGCAAAATGTAGATTACAGTACCAAATTCTCTAACTACTTCGGCTATTGCAGAAAATATAGCCCATGAACTTAATGTTTTAGAAAAAGAATTTGAGGTTGATAAAACCAAATTCCATAAGAATTTTTATGCATCCCATAATTTGAAAAAACATTTATAGTTCTTTAAGCATTTTCTGAATGAAAGAAAGCATATACATGATTGTTTTTATAGTTTTGTACATCAGCGTAAAATTCATATTTTCTTTTTTGATTGGTTTGAAATATATGCATCAGAAAATAATATTTCATATCCTTTCGAAACTTTTCATCATATTGCCACTAAGAAAAAGGTTATAGTTTTGCAAACTCCAGACAGTCAGGCCAAACTAAAGGGTCAATTCCAAAACACTGTTATTTATACTGAGTCAATTAGAATTTCGGATAAAAAATTTAAGAAGTTTAAAAAGGTTGTTAAGGACAAATTAAGAAGTATTAAGGTCCATGAG
Organism: Macaranga tanarius; assembly: GCA_949673435.1. Classification (NCBI taxonomy): domain Eukaryota; kingdom Viridiplantae; phylum Streptophyta; class Magnoliopsida; order Malpighiales; family Euphorbiaceae; genus Macaranga; species Macaranga tanarius. The sequence goes on along the minus strand of CATIWO010126505.1, from coordinate 6,980 downwards.
ACCATTCTTGTGAATAAGTCTCCTCTTATCTCATCTTCTGAACTTGGATCAAACTCTGAGTCTAAACCAAAACAGGTTAATATTCTCATCAGTGAACAAACCATGATCTTAGATGTTATCCAACATGTCAATGATCTTGATATGCAGAAAAAATATCTCGATCAACTTAGGAAAACCTTAGAAGAGGAACCCAAAACAAAAGCTTTTGAACTTACTTCCACCAGTACCAGTATGTATGATCTTACATCCATTTCTAATAGAAAAAGGGGAAGTAAGAAACTGGTAGGAACCATTCAGGAATTACAGGCAGAGGTTAAAATCATTAAGTTCGAGATTAAGCAGCTTAAAAAAATAGCAAAAGGATTTTGACTTGATTCAACTTCTAGTCTCTAAGGTAGCTAAAGAGTCTAGTGATGATGAAACTCAAAATCCTTTAGAACACTATATTTTAACAAACTTAGATAAAACTTTCACCAGATTATCTTTGTGTTCTAAATCAAGTTGTTTTAAGAAAATAGCTCATAAAGCTTACTTTAGTTTTTTATAATAATTTCAAAATTGATACAGTAGCTTTATTTGATACAGGAGCTGATTTGAGCTGTATTAAAACTAGTCTTATACCAAAATGTTTTAAGAAAATAAAATAAGGACTTGGTTCAACTAATACGTCCAAAATGCATGTTGAAGGAAAAAATAGAAGCTGGTGTTTTAAATAATGGTTTTTTAATTAAAACACATTTTCTTCTAATCTCCAACATAGGTCATATAGTAATCTTAGGGACTCCATTTATAAATGTTATTACTCCCTACAAGACTACACATGCTTCCATAGATTTTAAAAGTAAATATATAACTTAGTCTTTTTCCTTTATTAAAAAGCCAAGAACCCGGTATCTTAATCTAATAAAAGCTAATTTTGTTTATCAGCGTGAGATAAGTGTTTTGATTAAAAGAAGAAAAGATGATTTATTATTCATAAAACAAAATGTCCATCTTCAAAAGATTCAAGAACAATTAAAAACAGATTTTATAAAACAAAGGATTTTTGATTTTCAAAATCTGGTCGAAAAAGAAATTTATTCTGATTTACCAAATGCTTTCTGGGATAGGAAACTTCATCTAGTAGACTTACCCTATGAAACAGGTTTTGATGAAAAGAATATCCTTACGAAGGCCAGACCAATACAAATGAATGCTGAATTAAAACAATATTGTAGGAAAGAAATTCAGGATTTAGAGTCTAAAGGATTAATTTTTAAATCTAGGTCACCTTGGAGTTTTACAGCTTTTTATGTGAATAAAGCTTTAGAAATAGAAAGTGGAACTCCTAGATTAGTAATCAATTACAAGCCTTTAAATATAGCCCTGAAATGGATTCAATATCCGATTCCAAACAAAAAAGATCTTTTGCAAAAACTACATTTTGTATTTGTGTTTTCTAAATTTGATATGAAATCAGAATTTTGGCAGATCCAAATTGATCCAAAAGATCATTACAAAACAACATTTACTGTTCCATTCAGACAATATGAATCGAATGTAATGCCATTTGGTTTGAAAAATGCACCTTCAGAATTTTAGAGGATTATGAATGATATTTTTAATCCTTATTTTGAATTCTGCATTGTTTATATAGATGATGTGCTTATATTTTCAAACTCTCTTGAGCAACATTTTAAACATTTGAAAACTTTCTTTGATATTGCTAAGAAAAATGGTCTTGTTGTTTTGACCAAAAAGATCTCTCTTTTCCAGACTAAAGTCAGATTCTTAGGACACTACATCTATTGTGGCACCATTACTCCAATAGAAAGGTCTTTAGAATTTGCTAATAAATTTTCGGATCAAATTCTTGAAAAAACCCAGTTTTAGAGATTCTTAGAAAGTCTTAATTATGTTTTAAATTTCTGTCCTAACATTAATAGGATAGCAAAACCTTTACATGATAGACTTAAAAAGAATCCCATTCCCTGGTCTGATGAGCATACTAAAACTATTCAGTAGATTAAAACCCAAGTCCAAACTATTCCTTTCCTGTCTCTTGCTGATCCCAGTCTTCTAAAGATTGTTAGGACTGATGCCAGTGAATTAAGTTATAGGGATATTGTTAGACAATTTCAAAATGGTTGAAAAGTAGTAATTTAATATACTTCTGGTCATTGGAATAGTACACAGCAAAACTATTCTACTATAAAAAAGGAGATTCTCTCTATTGTCTTGTGCATAATGAAATTCCAAACTAATTTGTGAAATCAAAAATTTTTACTTCGTATTGATTGTAAATCAACAAAAGAAGTTGTGCAAAAGGATGTTCAAAAAATTGCATCTAAATAGATTTTTGCAAGATGGTAAGCTATTTTAAGTATCTTTAATTTCAAAATTGAATTCATTAAAGGAGATACAAATTTTTTGCCAGACTTTTTAACCAGAGAAATCCTAAATGGTGCGAAAGAAATATGGTAAAGTAAAAGCAGAATCCTCAGATTTTGTCAAAACTATCCAAAAACCCTTATCCACAATAAAACCCATAAAATTATGGTTTGATGCAGCCAATTTCGCTGAACAAGAGGAATCATCCAAACCTTTTGAACTTTCTCCTTAAAAGGTCCAAGAAATTGATGCTTGGACCAAGGCCTTGGCCAAAACTATAAAATTATTATGGGCCATTCAGAGCTCATTACTGGCTTAAGACATTGACCCTAATGAGGCCCAGGCCATTCAAAAATCCATTGAGGCCGAACAGGTCAAAATCACCTCCCAGGAATACCGGGCCAATGCAGGTAAGCCATCTGAACTGGTTTCCAAAAAAGAAATAGGAGAATCTTTATTTTATGGAGATCTCTCTAAAACTTTTCACCAAAACAATATTTTAATACCTACTCCTAGTAGCTCACAAAATGCTTTGATAACTACGTCGAGTAATTCACAAATTGTTTTGTCTCAACTTAAAAAATTTTATGATTGGATTTTAAAATCTACTAGTTAGAATATTATAATGGTTGAAGAAGGATTTTTTAATAAAAATCCATTTCAAACCCTGGAACTTCATTTTCCAAAATCATAGTTTTACAAACCCTGGGATTTATCTAAAACTCAGAAGTATTACCAAACCATTTTAGAGTACACAGGCTCTGCTGAATTTAAACATTTTATGTTTTCTAAAACACAGCGAAATGCCGAGATCCTTCATACTCTACCTGTAAAATTTTAAAGGTTTTGAGACCATGTGATTGGGGTCAGGATTTATCCAACCCAAAATAATTCCCTATAAACTTCAAGACCAAATTAAACTTTTGTTTAACCTTTTCCTATTAGGATTATGAACAGGCATGGTTCAATGCCTTCTTAATCCAAAACCAAAAATGAACCCATTCTTGGCTCTTCTTTTTTTATAACTAAACCGATATTACCAAGTACCCTTCTTAGTTTTCAAGATGGTGGAAAAACTATGAAGTTATTCCAGAAGTTCTTAAATCGGAAATACAAGAAAGCTTTCAGCTTTTTGAAACCAACTTTCAGCCATCCTAGATAGAAAAGAAATTTACCCCTCTTTGTCTTTTCTGTTCCAAATTCTTTGTTCTTTGGGTATGTTTATGGACATTGTACTTTTATGCCACGGAAGAATTCACTATTTTACAAAGTAAATTTAAAGTAAAATGGTGGAACTCTTTCAAAATTCCTGAGAAAGTACTAAAACCAGCAATTAGTACTTGGCTCAAAAAGCAAGGCCTTCTTGGAATCAGTCCTGAAAAGACTACATTTCTGGTACAAAAGTCTCATGCCAGTGCACTCCTTGTAGCTGCCAAAACTGAGGAGGAATATTTTTGCCATAATGCAACAACAGATGCAGAATAGAGCTAGCACCTCATCGGCTAACTCTAAAACAACTCCTTCAGAAGAGTCAGTACCTACAGTAGACTTGACTGATGAAAATGAGGATGATTATTGAAAATGAGGATGACTGTTATGGTATATTTCCTCCTATAAAGCATAATGTAAATAAAAAATAATAAAATATTTACGCCTGATGGGTTAAAAATCCTCTTGGACGACCCATGCAAAAATAGGTTATTTAAAAAAAAAACTCTAATTTTTGGATTTCCCTTTGCAGAAACTCCCAAAAAATCTGACAATAAAATTTGGGACCTTCTTGGACAACACTCGGGGAAATATGATTTTTATATAAAATACTCCCCTCCAGCACATGCCTTATATCCTTCTGGATCCATAGTTTCATTAGGATGGGGACCTGGCTTTCATTTCGAAGATTTATTAGAAAAATCTATAAAAACAAATTTCAGCAATAAAAATATAGATGGAGGATAAAATATCCAAAACAAGGTACTATTCATCAATAGTACCACTCCAGAAAATGTACTATTTATCAATAGTACAAAACAAATTACTGTTCATCTACAGAACTCGACTGCTAGTGGGCGACAGGATACTGTTCATAAACAATAAATCCTTATCTAAATAATGTCACTTTTAGTTCTATTTAAGGAGGAATTTTAGGAAGGAGAATTCATTCTTTTTTTTACTACCTTTCTTTCTTTTTTTCCTTTCTCTCTTCCTATCTTCTTCTCTTCTCCCATTCCAAACTAATAATTTGTATATCAAAAATTTTAATTTTTTTTTGTAAGGCTTTTATTGCTAAAACCGAGGACTAATCTTGTATTACACCTTTGCTATTTAAGGAAATAAATAAGAAAAGGTAACAAAACTATGTTTATTTTTAGTATACTTTTAGTATATTTTCTATTTATTTTCTGTTTCTTTTTAGTATCTTGCATGCCTAAGGCCGACTCTACTGCTTGAAGCTTATATATATACATATATCATGCATATCATTCATATGGTTGGCTGAGCCACCTGTTTATTGTGTTCATGCATACATAATTTATTTTATGTTTTAATATTTTAGTTCATTATTCATTTCATGTTTTTAATTTAATGTTTTATTTTATTTATTGTGGATACCCGCTTCGTGATCCTTGAGATTTTGGCAGGTTTAACGAAGTAATAAATTGTTTTATTTAATTTTGATTTGTAATAATTTTATTTGTATTTTTATTATGTTTATTTTATTTTGATTTTCTGTTTATTTTATTTTAATTTATTTTATATTTCTGTTGTGCCATTCATAATCTTCAACTGTGTATCTTCTTCTCCTTCTTTCTGTATCCTCTGTCGATCTTTGTAAGTCTGTTGATATATATATATATATATATCAAAATTCAAGTTTTCAGCCATCAATAGTGTAGAGGCGAACCACAGAGGCACCGCCTGCCTACTACAGAGTTGCCGCCTCTGTACAGAGACGTCGCCTCTTTATGGAGGTGAGTGCCTTTGATGAGGCATCGCCTCTTGAGTTATGGTGATCAGGCGTTGCCTCTATGAAGAGGCACCATTTGATCAGCCTCAGGCTCAATAGACAATAGCTATTTTAACCAAAAATTGAATTTTTAAACTATATCAAGATACAAAACACTTAAAAAATGACCTATAAACATTTATACACTCTCAAACAACCTATAATCATCATCATAACATCTAGATCTACATTTATAATTCTAAATCCTAGGTTTTATATTATAATTCAAAATAAATATAAACACATAGTTTGAATTTGAAGCCATTCACAAGTTTTGATGATCAAAATTCAGAAATCTTGAAGTTCTTCTAACCCTAGGTACAGTGTTCGTCCTTTTCTTCATTTTTTCTCTTCTTCTTCTTCTTTTTCTCCTTTTTTCTTCCTCTTCTCCCTTTTCTTTTCTTTTCTTTTCTTCTACAAAAGCCAACCATCCTACTCTGTTCTTTCCATTTTGGTCCCTTATCTATTCACTCTTCCTCCCTAAATCCTTCAACTTTACCTCTTTCCATTTAAACCTTTATTTCCCTTCAATCTAATCCAAATTCTATTACTTAAATTAATTCTAATTATTTCTCACAAAAATAATAATATTTTAACTTCTAACAACATTAATTTAACACAAGAAATCAATTTCTTAATTAACATTTAATTACATATAAATATCATTCAAGGACATGGATGTTACACGTGAGGAGCATTTGGATGGCATATGCACCACTTTCAGAGTCTTTTACGCCACCTCCATTGACATGCAGGTCACCCTTACTTGGGTGTGATATAGGCTACATACCTATACCTTTTTGGTCTTTTTAATGTGAGGCCATTATGCCACCTCGAGCTTGATGAAAGAGATACTTTTTGAGAGGTGATGTTTGATGAGTGTGAAAAACACATGTTTTAAGCACTCTATTTTATTGCATCTTAGGCTTATTAGTTGCATTAGTTAGTTACTTTTTAGTTAATTTAGTTAGTTTTATTATTTTGTCTTAATTATTAGTATTTAGTTATTTTTGGATAATTTCTTTTGTGTTTTGTTTTGTAGGATACATAGGGATGAAGATTAGATCAATCCTTGAAGATTGGATAGGCCAAAGACTCAGGATAAAACCTTATCTACGTAGGGGATGCATGTGGCCGTGTTTGGAGATGAATGAAGAATGTTATAAGCCATATTACAGGTGGCACGGCCGTGCCATAATCGAGCACGACTGTGCACTGCTTCAACACCAGCTTAATTAATGTATTTTGTGTACACATGTCATGTCCATGTGTAGCTATGCAAGCCTTGTGTGACAGCCCACGAAAAGATAACTTTGAGCTGAAGATTGGATGGATAGGGACTTATCTTTTATCTCTTAATTAGATAGAGTTTGAGAGAGGATAGATTACCTTTATTTTTAGGACTTTAGGCCTATAAATAGGACCCTTCTATGTTCATTGGGGGGTTGATTTTGAATTTTGGATTTTGATCTGAATTTGATTCTTGTTCTCTAAACTCTACTCTATTCTAGTTTATTTTCATTTGTTCATAGTGGAAGTGATATCTAGTCAAAGCTTCTTGTCATCATTGAAAAGGGGTTTTTCTTATATCACTCTCTTTTATTTA
>CATIWO010126485.1:12500-31104 GCA_949673435.1 Macaranga tanarius | reverse complement strand
GATGATTTATAAAGTGATAGTAAGTCCATGTCTGGAGCATGGTGAAGTTGGTAAGTATGTATAACCGATGCAAGGGGCCGGGTGCATATTGTACCTTATAGATGTAAGTTGGTAAGTGTGTATTGCCGTTTCATGAGACCGAGTACACATTATATCCTTTAGATGTAAGACTATATCTGAGGTATATGTATAGTTATTGTCTGGGGCTAAATACATATATTAATTAAGATTTGGCATTCAGAGTTATTTTTGGCTTAAGTGCTTAACACATTTAAGTTGTCGTATGCATATTGACTTATTAGTATTGCGTTCATTGTAGTGTTGGACCATACTATATCCAATATCACTATTATATATGTATACGTTACTTTGACAATGCTATTATGATGAACTATATGGTGAATCTATGAGAATATGTTGTAGTGAGTGGATAACAAGACAAGCCCTTGTAAAATTAATTTATAACATATATGAAATCTTGATTATCAAATTTAAAGAATAAGCTTTTATTTATTGCTTTTGATATTATTAACTTCCATATTTAAGCATGTTTGGAAATATATTTTAATAGCATTATAAGTTGAGTTTGAATTTGTTAAAAGTATGCTGCTTGTATTATATTTTAAGTACGATACTTTTTGTGATGCAAAATGTGATATTTTGACTCTTCAATTTGTTGATTGTGTTGGTTAAAAATATCAACAGTATCATTATCTATGATTTCATTCTAAGTTGTGTGCTTAAGTTTTCTTCTATTGAGATATCGAGATTTATTAAAATATTTCATTTCTTGTTAATTTATTCACTCACTGAGGCATTTCCCTCAAAAATACTCACCACTCCTTTAATTTAAATTTTTTTTAGAGTTGAGTAGTTGTCTGGAAGATAGCTAGATATATAATAGGTGAAGTAGGAGTAATGTAGAAACTCAAGAGTATTGTTTAATTAGAATATTTGGTAATAATATGTTAAAATTTTAAACAATTTTATTCAATGGCGTGTATAGTGAAATATGTGTATAATAGAGAAGGAGTGATTTTGGAATGGTTATCTTGTAACACATATCAATGGAATATATTATATTTATATATCTAAGTTATAAAAGTTAAGTAGTTGATGGATAAGAATGAAGTAATACTCAACCACATTAGTAATTAAGTTAGGAAGGTCAAGCATGAAACCTTATAATAAAAGTATTGGTGGGGTTGGGTGTTACATCTACTATCTCTTTGAAAAATGAAATTGAAAAAACTAAAGAGGAAAATAAGAAGCTTTTGAAAGTGATATTATAGTTAAAGAATTCCATTTCCAAATTTTATAATGGAAAAGAGACTCTTAATAATCTTTTTATCTCTTAAAAGTCTTATAGTGATATGTTTGGATTTGGATATGCCTATGGGGCTACATCATCATCTCCACTCTTACTAAGTTTCTGAAAGTCAAACTTACTTCTTTACTTATTCCTAATAGGAGTGCTAAGACTCAAGCTATTTTAGCTAAGGAGTCTTTCCCACCAAGAGCTAAGCCTTTTAAGGCAAATCCCCCTATGGCTAAAAGGTCTAAGGCTCAAGTCAAAAAACCTCAACGTAAGCATGCTTTCATGTACACTAAAAGGCACACACCTAAACATATAACTTCACACAACTATATGGACATTTTTTATTGTGTATCTTATGTTCACTCTAGGACTCATGTGCCTAGTATAAGATATGTGCAATATTTTTATACTAAGAGCACTTATGCACCTAGGCACAATAGGTTTGATACAGTGAAATGCTTCTATTATATAACTATTGGTTATACTAGCAATGCTTGCTACTATTAAAGGTTGCACTTATAATTATTGCCATTGGATTACTTTGAGACTAATCAACATAGACCACTTAAGGTTTAGGTTTAAAAGAATGTCTAATATATAGTGTAGGTATGCTTGAAGTCCAGTAAGAAAAAGAGTCAATATAATCTAGATAGTGGATGTTCAAGATATATGACAAAAGACAAAGACTAATTTACATTATAGTGGATGTTCAAGATATATGACAAAAGGCAAAGACTAATTTACATTCTTTAAGATAAAAGATAAATGAAGTGTCATATTTAGAGATAATGCTAGAGGGAAGATAGATATGATTGGAAAAATAATAACCCGCAAACTCTTTCAATTCATCATATCTTGCTTATCAATGGGTTGAAGCATAACTTGCTTAGTATTAGCAAGTTTTATGACATTTTATCCTAGGAATTACTTTGTTAGTAAACTTGATGATGACAAAGTAGTTTTTAGTGGTAAAAGAGCAGACAATATTTATGTTAATAACTTGAATAAAGTAGATAACAAAGAACTTAAATTCTTAATGTCTATTTTCCATGACATTTAGACTTTTTATAAAAGACTAGGATATGTTAATTTTGAGTCAATTGATAAGCTTAGCAAAAGTAAACTTATGGATGGATTACCCAAAGGCAACACTTTAAGCAACAATTTGGCCAGACTGTACAAGAGTATACCATAGAGTTCCATAACCAAACTATGGTTTTAGATATTGATGTTGATGACTATGATGTGTTCATGAAGTATGCTGGAGATCTTGCTGACTACATACAGAGAGAACTCAAGTTGTTTACTGTAGAATCCATTAAAGAAGCTACTATTAAAGCCATCGCTATTGAAGCTAAAAATAAATGATTTGACAAGAAACAAGATAAACCAAAGTCTTCTAGCAAATCTAATTAGAAAAGAAAAGGAAAGCAGATCAAGGATGAGTAGACATAGAAATAATAATGTGATAACTGTTGTACTAACAAATATGCCAAAGAAAGATGTTGGATTCTTCACCCTAAATTAAATCCAAAAGACAAAAAAGGAAACCAAGGGAGGAATGATAAGAAGGCCACTTTAACTGTCCAGCAAACATGAGAAATTCCTGAGATTAAATAGTCTGATGTTACACTTACCTTTATAACGAGACCAACAGATACTGAGGATGCTTATAGTCGAGAAAAATTATTTCATATGACTATTCAAGTCAAAAAAATCTTGTGCAAGCCATTATTGATCCAGGAAGTCAAAATAATTTGATTTTAAAAGTCTTGGTAGAGAAGTTGGGCTTAGAGACAATCCCTCACCCAAACCCTTACCCATTAGGCTAGATACAGAAGGATGTTAATATGCAAATTACGAGGCAATGTACCTTCAAATTTGCTATCACCAACTATTATGTTGATGAGGTGACTTGTGAAGTGGTTCCTATAGATGTATGCCAAGTCATATTAGGCAGTCCATATTTATAGGACCGTGATGCCATTCATTATAGAAGGTTGCGTAAGTATCACTTTGTGAAAGATGGGAAAGAGTTCCTTATAAACTCTTATAAGACTCAAATAACAGATAATCTTTTAACTACTAATCAAGCTAAGAGATTAGTCAATTCATGCGAGCAATTCATTTTGCTAATGATCTGACTAAAAAACCAGAGATCAGAAGCTATAAAATTAGTTAATTCATACGGGCAATTCATTTTGTCCATAATTACTTTATCACCCTCACAATGTAGTGAAATTAAAAAATTACAAGAAGATTTTAAAGACTTATTTAAAGATGTGTAAGGATTGCCACTAAAAAGAGCTGTAGAGCATGAAATCCAATTGGTAGGAGATTCTCCTCTGCCAAATTTGGGTTTGCATCGCATTTATTTAATAGAATCTGAAGCGATTAAGAGATAAGTTCAATGGTTCCTTGAACAAGGAGTCATCAAGCCTAGTTTTTCACTATGTGACTCACTAGTATTACTAGTCCTTAAGAAAGATGGAGGCTGGAGAATGTGTGTTGATTACACGGGCACTAAACAAAATTACGAATAAGAATCGATATTCATGCATTACCGTGGATTGATGACCTATTAGATTAATTGCTTAGTGCTCGCTACTTTACAAAGCTTGATCTTAAATCTGGTTATCACCAGGTTCACATCTGAGAAGAAGACACTTGGAAGACTGCATTCAAGATGAAGCAGGGACTTTTTGAATGGTTAGTTATGCCATTCGGATTATATAATGCTCCAGCTACCTTCATGCGATTAATGAATGAAGTGCTCTGACCATTCATTGATGAATTTGTCATTTTTTACTTAGACGACATATTAATAGTCAGTGTCACATAGGAGAATCATCTTCATTATATTGCTCAAGTGTTGGGCATTCTTCGAATAAACTAGTTGCGGTTGAACAAAAAGAAGTGTGAATTTGAAAAGTAACATGTGAATTTGAAAAGTAACATTTGATATATCTAAGATTCATTGTTGGTGCAAGAGAGCTAAAAGTGGATCCAGAAGAAGTTCAAGTTATTTCCCAATGGCTTACACCGTAATCTGTAACCGATATTTGAAGTTTTATAGGTGAATATCAATATTTATGAAAGTTTATTCAAAACTTTTCATAAATTGCAGCACCATTGCACTCTCTTACAAAGGCCAATCAAAAATTTGAGTGGTCTAATAAGCATGAAGAATCTTTCCAATTGTTAAAATGAAAGATTATGGAAGCTCTAGCTAACATTAGCAAATCTGCACAAAACATTTGAAGTTGAAGCAGATGCATCTAACTATGGCATAGGAGCTATCTTATTATAGGATGGAAAACCAGCTGCATACCATTTTGAGATGTTCAATGGACCAGTGTTAAACTATCCAAATTATGATAAGGAGCTGTATGCTTTGCATCAAGAAATGAAGCATTGGAGAGCTTATTTATTAGGGAAGGAAGTTGTAGTTCACTCAAATCATAAACCTTTTTAATTTTTAATGACGCAGATTAAGTTGCAACAAGCTCACCATATGAAATGGATGTCTTATTTAAAATAATTCAATATTATGATCAAGTATAAAAAGAGAGCAACTAATAAGCTGGCAAATATGTTATCTCAACCTTCAACAGTAACTAAGTCAACACCACTAGTGGCTATGCAGATTCAACCCATAGATCATTTTGAATATATAAAAGGATACATTATAGACTCTAATTTTATTTCAGCCTATGCTAAGTTGCAACAAGGAAATACTAGTGAGTTTTAATTAAAAGATGGACTAATGTATAAGGGAACACAATTATGCATACCAAAAGATGGTGACAAATTATAGTAGATTCATGAAGCTCACACTTCCAAAGTAGAATGACATTTTGGAGTGGAGAAAATATTACTGAATCTTTATCGTTATGTCTTCTGGCCGAAGATGTACCTTGATGTTTCAAGATATATACGAGGTTGTGTTCTTTACAACACCTCCAAGCCTTCTAATAGGAAGTTAGGACTGTATCTTCCATTTCTAGTACCTAGCAGACCATGGGAGAGCATTTCAATGGACTTTCTTGGAGGATTTCCTAAAACCAAGTCCAGATATGATTCCTTATTCATTATGGTAGATTGTTTCAGTAAAATGGTAATTCTTATTCCTTACAAGAAAATGGTAATCGGAGAAGGAGCTACTGAATTATTTTTCCAATATATATGGAAACATTTTGGCTTGCCTACCTTAATTATTTCCGACAGAGATAGTCAATTTTTAGGCCATTTTTGGAGGTCATTATAGGGAATGATGGATGCCAAGTTGAAGCGTAGTACTGTATTTGATCCTCAAACAGATGGACAAATAAAGGTCGTTAATCGGACTATAGTACACTTGTTAAGGGGTTATAATTCCAAACATCCTAAAACATGGGATTATAGCCTTCCTTATTTACAATTTGCATTTAACCCTGCAATTATTGGCTCAAATCTCCATTTGAGGTTTATTTAGGGTACTTACCTCAAAGTCCTTTTAATTTAGAATTTGTTATTAGTGACAAACCATTAAGTGGAAAAGAAAAAAAAGAACATATCCGACCATAGAATTTCCTTGAATGAATTAAAAAGATCCATTCAGAAGTAGAAGCATAACTGCAACGTTCTCAATAGAAATATAAAGTTTGCCATGACAAACATTATGTGCCATGTAAATTTAAAGAAGGAGACTTAGTATGGCTACACCTTGGTAATAAACAGTTAAAAGAAGTAGAAAAGAAACTCAAGCCCATTTAGTATGGACCATTCAAAATCATCAAACAAATTGGTGACAATGCATTCCAGCTCGATCTACCACCATATATGCATATGTACTCAGTTATCAATGCTGAGAATTTAAAGCTCTTTGAACTATCATTACTGGATGAAAACCCTGATCGAGACACTCATTTTCCTTTAATTGATGACCTAGAGATGGGGTAACAAAATCTTTTAAAGGAGAATTATATTTCAGAGCAAAAGGTTCGTGAAACCAAAAATAGAGCACGGGCGTATTTCCGCATTGGCAGAAAAGGTCACCTTCTACACAAGTCAAAGTGGTATATTTGAGACAAAACAAGTCAAGAATTTCCTCATCTTAAGTTTTAGCTTGACCAGGAGTTCAAGCTACCCAAATAGGAAAGCCAAGATCTAGGAGGATCTTTAACAATTAAAATAAATTATTATAAATTATTATATATATTTATTATATAATAAATTGTAATATATTCATTTACTATTTTAAATTAATGGTTTATAATTTATTTTAATTATTAAAGATCCTCTTGGATCATGGCTCTCCTATTTAGGTAGTTTGAACTCCTAGTCAAACTAAAACTTTAGATGAGGAAATTCTTGAGTTGCTTTGTCTCGGATATACCGCTTTGACTTTTGCAGAAGGTGACCTTTTCTGCCAATGCAGAAATATGCCCGTGCTCTATTCTGAGATGTTCAAATAGAAATTTTAAGTTCTTTTACAAGATGGAAAACTAGTTGCATACCATTCTGAGATGTTCAATGGACCAGTGTTAAACTATCCAACTTATAATAAGGAGTTGTATACTTTGCATCAAGTAGTGAAGCATTGGAGAGCTTACTTGTTAGGGAAGGAAGTTGTGGTTCACTCAGATCATAAACCTCTTTAATTTTTGACGACGCAGTCTAAGTTGCAATAAGTTTTCCATATGAAATGGATGTCTTATTTACAATAATTCAATATTATGATCAAGTATAAAAAGGGAGCAACTAATAAGCTGGCAGATATGTTATCTCGACCTCCAATAGTAACTAAGTCAACACTAATAGTGGCTATACAAATTCACCCCATATATCCTTTTGAATAGACAAAAGGATACAGTATAGATTCTGATTTAGTTCAACTTATGCTAAGTTACAACAAGGAAAGACTAGTGAGCTTTAGTTAAAAGATGGACTAATGTAAAAGGGAACACAATTATGCATATCAAAAGATGGCAATAAATTACAGTGGATTTGTGAAGCTCACATTTCTAAAGTAGCAGGACATTTTGGAGTGGAGAAAACATTACTAAATGTTCGTCATTATGTCTTCTAGCTAAAGATGCACCTTGATGTTTCATGATACATATGAGGTTATGTTCTTTGCAACACCTGCAAGCCTTCTAATAGGAAGTTGGTACTATATCTTCGATTGCTAATACCTAGCAGACATTGGAAGAGCATTTCAATGGACTTTCTTGGAGGATTGAATAATTACTAATTCATTATGGTGGATCATTTCAGTAAGAAGGTGATTCTTATTCCTTGCAAGAAAATAGTAACCGAAGAAGGAGATGCTAAATTATTTTTCCAACATGTATGGAAACATTTTGGCTTGCCTACCTCAATTATTTCTGATAGAGATAGTCGATTCTTAGGCCATTTTTAGAGGTCATTATGGGGAATGATGGATACCAGGTTGAAGCATAGTACTGCATTTTATCCTCAAACTGATGGACAAACAGAGGTCGTTAATCGGACTATAGTACATTTGTTAAGGGGTTATAATTCCAAACATCCTAAAACTTGGGATGATAGCCTTCTTTATTTACAATTTGCATTTAACTGTGTAATTCATGGCTCCACACTCAAATCTCCATTCGAGGTTTCTTTAGGGTACTTACCTCAAAGTCATTTTGATTTAGCATTTGTTATTAGTGAAAAACCATTAAGTGGAAAAGAGGAAGAAGAATATATTTGAGCAGAAAATTTCCTTGAACAAATTAGAAAGATCCATTCAGAAGTGGAAGCATAACTGCAACGTTCTCAACAGAAATATAAAGCTCGTATGACAAATATCGTGTGCCATGTAACTTTAAAGAAGAAGACCTAGTATGACTACACATTAGTAATGAACGGTTAAAAAGAGTAGGAACGAAACTCAAGCCTATCCGGTATGAACCATTCAAAATCATTAAAAAAATTGGGGACAATGCATTCCAGCTCAATTTACCACCATATATGCATATATACTCAATTATCAATGCCGAGAATTTAAAAACTCTTTAAACGATCATTACTGGATCATGACCTGACCGAGACACTCATTTTTCTCCAATTGATGACTTAGAGATGGGGCAAGAAAATCTTTTAAAGGATGATTGTATTCTAAAGCAAAAGGTTCGTGAAACCAAAAATGGAGCACGAGCGTATTTCCACATTGGCAGAAAAGGTCACCTTTTGCAGAAGTCAAAATGGTATATCCGAGATAAAGCAACTCAAGAATTTCCTCATCTCAAGTTTTAGCTTGGCCAGGAGTTTAAGCTACCCCAATAGGATAGCCATGATCTAGGAGGATTTATTCATAATTAAAATAAATTATTATAATTTATTATATAATAAATTATAATATATTCATTTGCTATTTTAAATTAATGGTTTATAATTTATTATATAATAAATTAAAATATATATTAATTTACTATTTTAAACATTAATGGTTTAAATTCCTAATTGATATAAACCATTAATTTAAAATAGTAAATATAAATATTATAAGTTATCATATACTAAATTATAATAATTTATTTTAATTATTAAAACCCTCTTGGATCATGGCTCTCCCATTTGGGTAGCTTGAAATCCTGGTCAAGCTAAAACTTAAGATGAGGAAATTCTTGAGTTGCTTTGTCTTGGATATACCACTTTGACTTATGCGGAAGGTGACCTTTTATGGCAATGCAGAAATATGCCTGTGCTCCATTTTTGGTTTCACGAACCTTTTGCTCTAGAATACAATCCTCCATTAAAGGATTTTCTTACCCCATCTCTAAGTCATCAGTTGGAGGAAAATGAGTGTCTCGGTCAGGATCATCATCCAGTAATGATGGTTCAAAGAGTTTTAAATTCTCAGTATTGATAACTGAATACATATGCATATAAGGTGGTAGATCGAGCTGAAATGCATTGTCACCAATTTATTTGATGATTTTGAATGGTCCATACTAGATAGGCTTGAGTTTCTTTCCTACTCCTTTTAACCGTTCATTACCAAAGTGTAGCCATACTAGGTCTCCTTCTTTAAAGTTACATGGCACATGATGTTTGTTATGGTGAGCTTTATATTTTTGTTGAGGACATTGTAGTTGTGCTTCCACTTTTGAATGGATCTTTCTAATTGGTTTGAAGAAATTATGTGCTCGGATATTGTCACTAATAACAAATGCCAAATCAAAAGGACTTTGAGGTAAGTACCCTAAACAAACCTCGAATTGAGATTTGAGTGTGGAGCCATGAATTGCATGGTTAAATGAAAATTATAAATAAGGAGGGCTATCATCCCAAGTTTTAGGATGTTTGGAATTATAACCCCCTAACATGTGTATCATAATCCGATTAACGGCCTTCATTTGTTTATCAGTTTGAGAATGAAATGTAGTACTATGCTTCAACTTGGTATCCATCATTCCTTATAATGACCTCTAAAAATGGCCTAAGAATCGACTATCTCTGTTGGAAATAATTGAGAATCATTGGCAAGCCAAAATGTTTCCACATATGTTGGAAAAACAATTTAGTAGCTCCTCCGTTACCTTTTTCTTGCAAGGAATAAGAATCACCATCTTACTGAAACGATCCACCATAATGAATAAGTAATCATATCCGGACTTGGTTTTAGTCAATCCTCTAAGAACATCCATTGAAATGCTCTCTCAAGGTCTACTAGATACTGGCAATAGAAGATAGAATCCTAACTTCATGTTGGAAGGCTTATAGGTGTTGTAAAGAACACAACCTCATATGTATCGTGAAACAACAAGGTGCATATTTTGCCAGAAGCCATAACGATAAAGATTCAGTAATATTTTCTCCACTCTAAAATGTCCTGCTACTTTGGAAGTGTGAGCTTCATGAATCCACTATAATCTGTCGTAATCTTTTGGCATGTATAATTGTGTTCCATTGTACATTAGTCCATCTTTTAACTGAAACTCACTAGTCTTTCCTTATTGCAACTTAGCATAGGGTGAACTAAAATCAAAGTCTATATTATATCCTTTTTTGTATTCAAAAGGATCTATAGGTTGAATCTGCATAACCACTAGTAGTGTTGACTTAGTTGATGTTAGAGGTCAAGATAACATATTTGCCAGCTTATTGGTTGCTCCCTTTTTATACTTGATCACAATATTAAATTGTTGTAAATAAAACATCCATTTCATATGGCAAGCGTGTTGCAACTTAGACTGCGTAGTCAAAAATTAAAGAGATTTATGATAGTGAACCACAACTTCATTCCCTGATAAGTAAGCTCTCCAATGCTTCACTACTTAATGCAAAGTATATATCTCCTTATCATAAGTTGGATAGTTTAACACTGGTCCATTGAATATCTCAGAGTGGTATACAACTGGTTTTCCATCTTGTAATAAAATAGCTCTCATGGCATAGTTAGACGTATCTGCTTCAACTTCAAATGGTTTGCGCAGTTTTGGTAATATTAGCACTAGAGCCTCTGTAATCTTTCATTTTAGCAATTGGATAGATTCTTCATACTTATTAGACCACTCAAATTTTTTATTGGCCTTTGTAAGAGAGTGCAATGGTATTGCAATTTATGAAAAGTTTCGAATAAAATTTTGCAAATATTAGCATGCACTTATAAAGCTTTGAACCTCAATTACAGATCGTGGTGTAGGCCATTAGAAAATAACTTCCATTTTTTTAGATCCACTTTTAGCTCTCTTGTACCAACAATGAATCCCAAATATATCAAATGTTGCTTTTTAAATTCATACTTCTTTTTGTTCAACCATAACTGGTTTATTCAAAAAATGCCCAGCACTTGAGCAATATGATGAAGATGATTCTCCAATATGATATTAAATATTAATATGTCATCTAAGTAAACAATGACAAATTCATCAATGAATAGTCAGAGCACTTCATTCATTAATCGCATGAAGGTAGCTGGAGCATTACATAATCCGAATGGCATAACTAACCAGTCAAAGAGTCCCTGCTTTGTCTTGAATGCAATCTTCCAAGTGTCTTCTTCTTGGATGCAAACCTGGTGATAACCAGATTTAAGATCAAGCTTTCTAAAGTAGAGAGCACCCTGCAATTGATTTAATAGGTCATCAATCCTTAGTACTGGGTATTGATTCTTAATGGTAAGTTTGTTTAGTGCTCTATAATCAACACATATTCTCTAGCCTCCATCTTTTTTGGGGACTAGTAATACTGGTGAGCTATATAGTGAATAACTAGGCTTGATGACTCCTTGTTCAAGGAGCCCTTAAACTTGTCTCTTAATCTCTTTAGATTCTGTTAAAGAAGTGTGATATAAACCCAAATTTGGCAGAGGAGAATATCATACCAATTAGATTTCATATTGTACAGCTCTTTTTGGATTGCTTCTATAATAAATGGCATCACAGTCCCATAAATATGGACTGCCTAATATCACTTGGCATACATCTAAAGGAACCACTTTATAAGTCACCTCATCAATATAATGGTTGGTGATAGCAAATTTAAAGGTACATTGCCTTGTAATTTGCATATCAACATACTTTTGTATCTAGTCTAGTGGGTAAGGCTTTGGGTGAGAGATTGTCTGTAAGCCCAACTTCTCTACCAAGACTTTAGAAATCAAATTCTTTTGACTTCCTGGATTAATAATGGCTTGCATAAGATTTTATTTAACTTGAATTGTCAGATAAAATAATTTTTTTGACTATAAGCATCCTCAGTATCTTTTGGTCTCGTGAAAAGGGTAAGTGTAACATCAGGCTACTTTATCTTAAGAAGCTATTTTGTTTGCTGGACAAT
This sequence comes from Macaranga tanarius, assembly GCA_949673435.1. Taxonomy (NCBI): domain Eukaryota; kingdom Viridiplantae; phylum Streptophyta; class Magnoliopsida; order Malpighiales; family Euphorbiaceae; genus Macaranga; species Macaranga tanarius. The sequence goes on along the minus strand of CATIWO010126485.1, from coordinate 18,998 downwards.
CAAGGTGACCTTTTTGTCATACCTCCCTTGGTTGCCTTTTTAATCTTTTGGCTTTAACTCAGGGTGAAGAATCCAATATCTTTCCTTGGCATGTTTGTTGGTACAACAGTAATCACAATATTATTTTTATGCCAACTCATGTTTGGTCTGCTTCCCTTTTCTTTTCTAATTAGATTTTCCAGAAGCCTTTAGGTTATCTTATTTTCTGTCAAATCATTTATTTTTAGATTCAATAGTGATGGCCTTCACAATAGCTTCTTCAATAGATTCTACAGTGAACAACTTGAGTTCTCTCCATATATAGTTAGCAAGACCTCCTGTATACTTCATGAACACATCATAGTCATTAACATTAATATCTAAAACCATAGCTTGGTTACAGAATTCTATGGTATACTCTTGTACAGTCTGCCCAAATCTGATGCATATGAACATAGGGACACTATACCAAATTCAAATCCTTTCAGCTATGGTGGAGGACCTATAACGAGATCGAGATCTAAGAGAATGAAGGAGGCCATCATAGGACTTGTGCAAGAGAATCTCAAGTGTATAGGACAAGATGGAAGCAATTTAGTGGAAACTAAGTTAGTAAACTTAGTTATCTGTGTTCAGGCCGATACACGCCTGTGTGAACTTCTGTACGCCCGTGTTTCAAGTATCCAAAATAGCCAGTAGGGGTACATGGGTCCTAGACACACCCGTGTTCAAAGTGCTTAAAACCTCCAATAAGATACACGGCCAGAGACACGCCCGTGTACAAATAGATATCAGGTCGTGTGATGTTCTATCTCAAAATCATAGTCAAAACATGCCCGTGTATGGTCAAGTCCAGACCGTGTAGCATTCTGCCGGTTTATCATAATGACAACACGCCCGTGTCTCGATAATGATATTTATCCAATTTTTAGTATTTAATTAGGAGTTTTATTTACATTTTCTTTACTAATTATGATTTGTGTCTAATTAAGAGTATAATTATCTAATCCTAAAGAGATGTTTTCTTTAGAATTAGTTTAGGTTTAGGATTATAAGTCTATAAATACTTGTAAAAATATTATTTTTCATAAGTTGATTGACATTGATTATTTTCAAATTCAAATTTGAATTTTCCTGAGTTCTTGCGAGAGTTATCTTCGAATTTGCTTCGAGCGTGTTGCAAATTGAACCCTTTGATAATTAGAGTTCTTAGCTGTTAAATAGCTATTGGGTTCTAATTCTTTTTAGTTTATGCTGGATAGATTCTTGGACAAGATTCCAATAGATTGTTACAATTCATAGTTGTTAGATAACTAGAGGGTTGTATCAAATTTGATATTAGAGCACTAACTCTAGTATAAGCTATGTATCCCTAGCGTAGTATTTGTGCATTGAAAAAAATAAAACAAAATAAGAAAAATCGACATGATTAAGTTTATCCGCATTAAAATTACATTAAGTAATTCGGCCTCAATAACATTAGGGAAGCCGTATTGACCATAACTTGTTGCATCAATAAAATTCGTGGGTAAGCATTTTAGCCCTTGAAAACTCATTAAATTTACATATATTCACTTTATTTTTCTTTGTATACCTATCCTAGCATCATTCTTCATCTTTGAACCCTTCTTCCTACCCTTTTTTCACCTTTCAACATCCAAAAATTTGATCTTTTTTTCATAACCATAATTTTCTTCATCTTATATCTCTAGACTTTATTAAAAACCTAAAATTACAACAAAATTTGTGCATAAACAGCCTCAAAATTCTGTTATACTTGAAATCACCCAAAACAGCCCCAAAAATCACATAAATTGTGATTTAACCTTATAAGGTGTTTAAAGGCTTTCAGAGTTGATCCTTTTAGTTTTTCTTTCACTATTAGCTTTAGTTGTCAAAGTCTGATTTGTAATTCTCTCAAGAGTAGTAGAGGTTTATCTCAATTAAGAACTCAAAGCGAATTCTTGCGTGTGCTTAATTTGTGAGTGCATTGTAGAGTTTTCTAATCTAATTGAGAGAAACACATGAAGGAGTGTTAGAATATAAATATTTCTTTTAGATATACATCATAAATACAAAAGAGAACATTACATTAGAGGAAATACAAGGAATGTTATAAAAGATATTGACTCAACAAGAGGATATGAGGAGTGAAAGTCAAAAAGGTCCACGAGAGGTTGGAATTAGGTACCCTTGTTCAAGCAAGGGACACCAAACGCATTCTCTTTGATGATTTAGAAGAGGAGGCAGCCGAAGAGGGATCTACACGTGCCAACAAGAGCAAATCCAAGGATGGAAATTTAGGATTAATCAAAATAAAAATTCCAGCTTTCTAAGGTAAGAGTGATCCGGAAACTTATTTGGAATAGGAAAAAAAGGTTGAGTGAGTGTTTGATTGCCATAACTACACCGAAGAAAAGAAAGTAAAGTTGGTAACCATGGAGTTCATTGACTATGCTAGTGTTTGGTGGCATCAATTTACCTCCATTAGGCATAAAATTGGAGAGGGTCCTATTTCATCATGGTTTGAGATGAAAACCATAATGAGGATGAGATTTGTACCTCAACACTATTATAGAAAGCTATATAATAGGCTACAAAAACTGACCCAATGCTCTAGAAGTATTGGAGAGTATCACTAAAAGATGGAGATGGCCATGATTCGAGCAAATATTGAGGAGGATAGAGAGGCTACCATGACATATTTTCTATCAGGTTTAAACTATGAAATTGCTAACCTTGTTGAATTGTATCATTATATAGATTTGGAGGACATGGTATATATGGAAATTAAGGTGGAAAAGTAATTGAAGGTAAAAACTAAAGCAAATTCGATTCCCATATCCCTATGAAAATCGAATTGGAAGAACAACAAAGGAGGAGAGGCAAGTGTAAATAAGGGTAGATTTGAGCCAAATAAAATCAAGGATGTTACTACACCAAATGTGCAACCTAAGAATGACAAATCCAAGGATAAGTCAAGTAATATTCAGTGCTTCAAATGCATGAGATTTGGACATATAACTGCACAATGTCCAAATGCCAAGATTATGACCATACACAATGGAGAGGTGGTGAGCGAGGATGAGGACGATGATGATTTTAGTGACATGCCACCATTGGAGGATGCATCTGACATGGAGGGAGATGAATCAACCCCTCAAGGACCAATTTACATATTGGTTACTAGGCGTGCCTTAAGCATACAAACTAAGGAGGAAGAGGTACAACATGAGAACATCTTTTATACTAGGTGCATAATAGATAATAAGCTGTGTAGTATGATCATAGATGGTGAGAGTTGTGCTAATATTGTTAATGTTGTTTTAGTTGATAAATTGGGACTAAAAATAAATAAACACCCTAAGCCTTATAGATTGCAGTGGTTGAATAATAGTGGTGATATTAAGGTCACTAGGCAAACATTAATTTTATTCTCTATTGGGCATTATCATAATGAGGTATTATGTGATGTAGTTCCTATACATGCTAGTCATATATTATTGGGACATCCATGGCAATATAATAGGCGAGTCATGCATGATGGTTAAAGATCAACAAATTTTGAGTGAATGTAACAGTGCATATGAAAAAGAAAAGGTGCACTAGCAAAAGGAGAGTTGTGAGAAAAACTAAGAGAGATATGAGTTTAGAGAGGAAAAAGGAGCAAAAATAGAGAGGATGCGTAATGAGAAAAAAATTAATGAAAGTGCACATGCAAAAGGAGAGCATAGTGTGCAAAAAGTGGCAACAAATGAGGTAAAAGGCAATTTCTATACTAGAGAGGGTGAGATCAGAAAGGCTTATCTAAACAAACAACCTATGATACTATTGGTATTCAAAGGTGCATGTTTATCTTTTGATTCTAAACCAATTATCTCTTTTCTTCTTAGTTCTTTTCAAGCTTTGTTGTAGGAATTTGAAGATCTATTTCCTGAGTCAAAGCCTGAAGGATTGCCGTCATTAAGGAGGATAGAGCATCAAATTTGTTTTATTCCTAGAGTACAAATTCCAAACAGACCAGCATATAGGAGCAACCCTGAAGAAACTAAAGAATTATAATGATAAATGGATGAGTTGTTGTCTAAAAGGTTGATTAGAGAAAGTATGAGCGCATATGCTGTTTCCATACTATTACTACCTAAAAAGGATAAAACATAGCGTATGTGTATTGATTGTCGTGCAGTCAACAAAATCACTGTAAAGTACCACCATTCTATACCTCATTTGGATGATATATTTGATGAATTGCATGGTGCATGCATAGTTTCTAAAATTAATTTAATAGCTAGGTATCATCAAATTAAAATGAACATTAGTGATGAATGGAAAACTGCCTTAAGACAAAATATAGGTTATATGAGTGGTTAGTCATACCATTTGGTTTAATTAGTGCTCCTAGTACATTCATGCATTTAATGAACCATTTGAGAGATTTTATAGGTAGAATTGTTGTTGTCTATTTTGATGATATACTTATGTATAGTAAATCACTACAGGATAATGTTATGCATGTTAGATCTGTTTTTAGTATTTTACGAGCACAAAATTTATATGCTAAGTTTGCTAAATGTTCATTCTGTGTGCCTAAAGTTATATTTTTAGGTTATGTTGTTAGTGAGTATGGTATAGATGTGGATCATGACAAGGTTAAGGCTATTGAAACTTAGCCTACACCTAAGAATGTCGGGCATGTTCATATTTTTATGGCTTAACTACTTTTTATAGACATTTAATACGTGATTTTTTTAGCATAGCAGCCCCTTTGACAAAAGTAATTAAAAAGAATATTGGATATAAGTGGGGTAAAGAATAAGAAGATGCTTTTAACATGCTAAAATCTAAATTAATTTATGCACCTGTTCTTGTTTTGCTTAATTTTGATAAAACATTTGAGATTAAATGTGATGCTTCTGGAGTGGAAATTGGTGTTGTACTAATGCAAAAGGGTAAGCCAATTGTATATTTTAGTGAAAAATTAAGTGGCGCAGTACTTAACTATCTGATATATGACAAGGAGATGTATGCCTTGGTAAGGGCATTGGAGACATGGAAACATGACCTATTATCTAAGGAGTTTATTATCCATACCGACTATGAGAGTTTGAAGCATTTGAAAGGTCAAAATAAACTCAACAAATGACATGCTAAATAGAGTGAGTTTCTTGAGTCTTTTCCTTATATTATCAAATATAAATAAGGTAAGGAAAACATTGTGGCTGATGCATTGTCAAGGAGGTACATTTTACTTACTACTCTAGATGCTAAATTACTTGGTTTTGAGCATATTAAAGAATTGTATGCACATGATCATGATTTTAGTAATGTGTATAATGCATGTGAGACAACTGCCTTTGATAAATTTTATAGACATGATGGGTATTTGCTTCATTTAAAGCAACTTTGTGTGCCTAAATGTTCATTGCGTTTATTGTTAATTAAGGAGGCACATGAGGGAGGTTTGATGGGACACTTTAGCATAGCTAAAATATTAGATATTTTACATGAGCACTTCGTTTAGCCTAATATGAAATCTGATGTAGATAAGTATTGTGCTAATTGTATTTCATATTTGCAAGCTAAGTCTAAAGTGCATCCGTATAGGTTATATACACCATTGCCTGTTCCACACTCACATTGGATAGATATATCTATATATTGTTTACTTGGACTACCTAAGACTAGGTATGGTAATGATAGCATATATGTGGTTGTTGATATGTTTTCTAAGATGGCACATTTTATTCCATGTCATAAAATCGATAATGCTTTACACATTGATGATTTGTTCTTTAAGAATATAATACATTTTGCATGATATACCTAAAACTATTATGAGTGATAGGAATACTAAGTTTTTGTCTTATTATTGGAAGACCTTGTGGGCAAAATTAGGAACTAAATTGTTGTTTAGTACTGCATATTAGCCACAAACTGATAATTTAACTGAAGATGTGAATAGAACTTTAGGACAATTAATGTGTGTTATAATCAAGAAGAATATGAAATCATAGGATGAGATTTTGCCTCATGTAGAGTTTGCATATGATAGGGTTGTGCATTCAACTACACATTATTCACCTTTTGAAATTGTGTATAGTTTTAATCCCTTAACACCATTGGATTTATCACCTTTGCCTGTGAATGAGCAAGTTAATTTAGATGGTATTCAAAAGGTAAACTTTGTGCCCAATTTACATGAAAAGGTAAGGCAAAATATTGAAAGGCGCAACCAACAAGTGGCAGATCAAAAGAACAAAGGACGTAAGCAATTGACTTTTGAGCCTGGAGATTGGGTATGGTTGCATTTGCACAACCAACTCAACTCCATCATCCTAGACACCATGTCGTATACCTCTACCTCGACCTCTACCACGCCCATGACCACGACCTCGACCTTGTCCTCCTATATGACCACCTCTAGTTCTTGCTATCTTTCTGAAATTAAAATTAATATACTTTAATAGTTATTGCCATGAAAACTCAAATCATTACTAATATCCACCAAGTTATTATATT
>CATIWO010126485.1:0-10000 GCA_949673435.1 Macaranga tanarius | reverse complement strand
TGTTGGCTCAACCTCTTCTAGTGCTCACTCCAAACATGCTATATAAGGATCTACTGATCCACTAAAAAGCAATCTCAAATGGTTATGATAGGTAGGGTGAGTACGACTACTCGGTGAGAGGATATAAGCATAACTATAGAAAATATTAATATATTATCATATAACATGATACAGAAAATCATCTTTGCTCAAATAGCGTTCCATCCATGAAATGAAAAATAACTTCCATATTAAACTGAACACGTCTCATGCAATATTTTCCATTATAAATACAAAATATCTATATACTTTTCTCGTGTTCCTTTAACACAGCTTGAAGTAAACTATGGAAATCATAGACAAAAATCATCAAGATCAATATACATAAATACATATACATATATTATTGTACACTCAGGTAGTATTCTATAAATCTCATGTAAAATTAGGAGCTGAATGTCTTACCTGACTACCCAAAGTGCTAATTTCTCATCATACGCATGCGCAAAGACATTGCCCGTCAGTAATACATTTTATTTCATTTCACCCAGCATTTAAGGTGTGATTTCGTAGGTACCTTTTTGAGTGTATTTCTTAAATCAAATATTTCAAAACTATATACTCATGTGTATAGCTCAAAATAACTTAACATTATATGGTTTTAAATAGCTAGAAAATACATAATTGTAAATAGCATTTAGGAAATCCATAAACATCAATCCTTTGTAAAATATAAGTATATAAACATAACTGAGATTCAATAAATACATATTATATATTCAAAACTATTGTTATACTAATATTCACTCATCTGATAAAACAACTGACAATACTAGGTGGGGGCTACGTTATATTCTACGGCTGGGGGCTGAGGTTCCTCCTAACATCCATAAGCAAATTATAAGAACACTAGCTTATAACCTCAATTCTACTTAATTTAATTGATCTACAACTTATAGATATGACTTAGGACCCGAAAAATAGCTTCAAACTGCTCAAAATAGGGTTTCAGGGCTTTGGGGAGGCTGCTGGGGCGCTCTTCAGCACACAGAGGTGCCACCTTTGTGCTGAGGTGCCGCCTCTGTGCTAAGGCACCGCCTCTACATTGAGGCGTCATCTCTGCAACCCGAAATCACAAAAACTCAATTTAAATCGACCAAAAATGCTAGAAATCAATCCAAATTAATCCCAAACATTATTTTAAACATCCCAAGGGTCCATTTTATCATAAACAGGCTTAAAAACTCAAAACTTCGATCAAAATATCAATTTCTATAACAATTCAAAAACTAGAATTAAATTAACTTTACTTACCAAAAACTCTTGTATATACTCTTGAATTTATAAAAAGAAACCTTGAATCGATGTTTAAAAGTTGAGAAATATAAGTTTGATTAAAGAAAAAGAAATGAAAAAGATGAAGAATGAAGAAGTTGGCGCAGAGAAGAAAGAAAGAAATGAAATAGCATGAAAATGAAGCTCTGCTTCTCTTTTTTTTCTTTTAAAATCATTTTGGCAAATATCCATTTTAGCCCATTCTTGACAAATATCCATTTTAGTCCCCTAAATTTCAAAATAACCAAAAAGGTCCTCAAACTTATTTCTAATGCAATCGAGTCCATTCATCTATCTATAACCTAATTTCTAGGATAGGGTATTACACATAATATACATTTGGAGTATATCTCATACTTTATATTCTTCGACCAAAATAATATTTCTCAAAACATCAAAACTCAAAAATTCTAAGTTGAAACCAAAGGAAGAGCAAATTAAAAGAAGAAGACTGCTCACCAGATTTTAGCACTTGTTTCTCTTAATTTTGAAAATTTTGAAAACCCTAGCTACAGTGTTATGCTCTCATCTTTCTTCTTCTTTAAAACAGCTTCTCCTCTGTTCCTCTTCTCCTCCTTCCTGCATTAAAGAACGCAACTCCTTCTTTTTTTCATCCTTCAAATTTTAACATATTTCTCACAAGTCTTCATCTAGTATTTTTCTTTCAATTTAGTCCTTGGTTACTTTCAATTACATCCAAATTTCCTAAACTTGATTTTATTTTCATTAATTCTTCCGAATCAAATTCATCCTAAAATAGTACTCAATTATATTTAATTAAATCTTAACCTTCGTTAAATCTCATTAATCCAGTTTTGAGGACATGAATGTTACATCTTGAGCATATATTTGATGAAGATTGTGATGATTATCTAAAGGATAGGCATGTGATTATAATGACCACTATAACAAATAAATCTTAGTCAGTTCCTCTAACAAAAGCTATGTCTAATAAACTAGAAATGGTTTAATCTTTGTTAAAGAAGAATAAATGCTTGAATGGATGCTATCTATAAAAAATATCATTGATCTGAGACCAAACCTTTGCCTGGTGATTTTAAATTGCCTAATTTCTCAAATTTTGACAGGACTAGGGTCCCAAAGTATACTTACATTGGTATGCCATAATTATAAGATCCACTTCCCTATTTGAGGCTCAAATATTAAGATTGTTTATACTATTGCTAGAGAAAGTAATGCAACACTACATCAAGATCTAGATAAATTCATAAAAATTGATTGGCAAATAATTGCTTGAAAATTTTGTAGCACGATAAACCTATAATACACAACTTGATGTTACTAGCCAAAGCTTAAAAATGAAAAAACAGAAGTCTAATGAATTCTTTTCAATTTTTATGCAGAGATGAAGGTCCAAATTTGCCAAAATAAGGAGTCATCCAAATGAAGATGAACAAATAGAAAGGGCTGTCAATGGGTCACTCCCCTATCTTTCACAAAAAGTTGTATGCAGTTCCTTTTCCTTTTCTTAAGCATTTGTACAACTCAAGCATTTAATTCGAGGATAAGAAGAATGAAACCACCAAAACTACTCCTAAACAAGGTGGACAAATGACAAGTAGAAGTTTGGCAAGCCATATACGTCCTCTATATAATAGAAGTAAACTGGTTGGGCGAACCACCTATAATGAAGCTTCCAATTGAGGAATGTCGTTGTCTAAGGCGTTCAAAAAGATGACAGGTTAAAATGCTACTAATACTAACAGAATCTAGGCAACTTTCAAATGAATTGCCTCCTCAGATGTTTTTTTTTTGGATAGTGCTACTTTGTTAGTACTCTATAGGGTCACGAATATTAGTTGTTAGTGTTAGCAAGAAAAGGGGCATTTAATCCTACTTATGGATGTGGGACACTATAAATATAGGTCCCATCAGTTGGAGAATGTTGTTATCTAAGGTGTTCAAAAAGATTACAGGTAAAAAGGCTATTGACACCAACAGAATCTAGGCAAGTTTCAAATGCATTGCCTCCTCATACGTTTTTTTTTTGGAGAGTGTTGCTTTATTAGTACCTATACTGTTTGTTGTTAAATGTCGATCTCACCTGTGGGAGCAAACAAGAATTTAATTTTTAACATTGCCATGGACTGAACCTGAAACCTTAGGTCTCAGGTGCCTCAGCCTTGACCAACCTGTCTAGGCCTCATCGGCTACCATGAATTTAGGCTCGCTTGTGTATTTTATTATTTTGACTTTGTGTAAATGATTATTTCATATATATAATTTTAAAATAGTGGCTAAATTACACATCCTGCTTTATGAGACAAACTATATACGTGGTATCAAAAGAGAAGGTAAAGAAAGTATTAGAATTAAGTACAAAAAAAAAAAAAAGTACAGCAGTTTAATGTACAAAAAAAAAAAAAAAAGACGGTTAAAAATTAACAAAGTATCAAGGCTCATATATGCATTTTGTTTTTCCATTTATAATTCTTTTCTTCTAGCCTCCCTTATGTTCGTTTTAAGCTAATATAATTCTCCTTTCAAAAAAAAATATTTAATTATAATTATTTTCATTAACTGCCAAATGCTCCTGAAATATTTTGTGAAAATATGAACATTTTGCAATTAACATTTAACAAGATAAAAAGTCTAACTAATTTGAATTAATTATTTTATTTTAGAACAATACTCAATAAATCCTTCTGTAAAAACTACCATGGAAAATATGTGAGCCAATGAGCGTGTTCAGTTGAAAATTTCGAACTTTGAAATTAATTGAAAATTCTGGACTATAGAGTCTAGTCTAAAATTGTTAAAATTGTTAAAATTGTTTATCAAGTAAATATATTACAGCAAATATTTCATCCTAATTTGCCTCAATACCATAACCATAAAACTAAGTCTGCTACCCATAGAACTATAAAAGAACAATCTATTTACATAAATCTTCATCTCAAAGCAATTAAAAAAACAAAAATGGATGCAATAAAAACACTCAAAGTGTTCATTGCCATGTCCATCATGTTCGCATCCATTGAAATTGGAGACTCTTGGATATGGCCATGGCAAATGAATAACTTTGATCTTGATATCGCTTGTTACAAAGATTGCTATGCAGAATGCAGGAGCAAAGCTGCTTCTCCTAATTATTGCGAAGAAGAATGCAAACCAATTTGTCGTGCAGGGCAGTCAGATGGATATAGAGCAGACAGTGACATGAATAGATTCAATATAACACCGCCAAAATCATCTGATGCTACTAATTATACGATAATTTATCCAACAACAAATGCAAAAACAGAAACCCTACCAACTGCAATAAATGGAACTGATCCAACATATGCAACTGTTCCACCTGTAGGAGCACAAGAAAATGTGCAATCACCCAGTCCAAAAGAAATAGATTTGTTTGGGATACTCATCTAAATATAAAGAAAAAAGTATCACATTTTGAAGGGGTTGCACTTCTTTCTTGTTTAATTATTAAATTTATGTGTTGCAATGCTAATCAATCTTAAAATCTTAAATATTTTTAATATAAAAATATAGTATTTATAAGATAATCAAATTTTAAAGTCAGTTCACTAAAAGGTACTTAATTTATACTTTTAAAAAAATTCAATTATGAGTAGTACTATTCTACAAGTACCTTAAAAGTATTGCTGCCTTAAAAAAAATTGTTTAAAAATTTACCTATTATATTAGGTTAACTGGTTATTATATTTTATTTTATAAAGATTTTATTTAATAATTATATTATTTTAAAATATATAAAAAAAAACATTTGTGGTTTGTCATACATCATTTTATGGTCCCCGTATATTGAACTCTTTAACATATTATGTTAAATATTGTTATATTTTTGTGAAGTAAATTTAGGTCGTTCACATATCAATATAAAATAGACATGAATTATTATATAATAGAAGTTTAAATTAAAAAATAACAAGTATATTTTATCAATTAATTTTTCATTATTGTTAAACAAATATTTTTAAGGTTACCGGCCACGGTTCATGAACCGGGCGGTTCCAAATCGGTTTACGGTTCCATCTAAGGTGGAACCGGCCTAACCCCAGTTTTGAGCCGGTTTATGGTTCCGGTTTTTGCGGTTTGATTTTTTAAAAAAAATATTTTTTAATAAATTAATTTAAATTTAAAAATAATATTTTATAATAAAATAAATTAAACTACAAAAATAAAATAAAGGGCTTAAACTTAATTTTTTTACCAAAAAATTAAGTTGCCTACGTATTCTCTTGGGGTTAGAGGAATCAAAGCTTACGTAGTTCTCTTACTTTTTTTTAAAAAAATAAAATTTACCCCCTTACCATTTTAAATTTAATCACTCCTGAAACCGGATGCAGATGTTGAAGTTCCTCCTTTGGTTGTGAAGTCGTATAAATCATCATTTTCGTCTTTTTTTAATTTCTTGTTCCCTTAATGTCGCTTTAGTCCAATCATCCATACATGTTTGTGCCTCCAATGATTTGGGAACCATTGAAGATCGAATCTCATCCAAAATACTTCCTCCCGTACTAAATGCTTGTTCAATAGCAACTGTTGAGACCGGACTTGCTAAAATTTGTTTAGCAATTTGTGAGAGGACGGGAAATATATTTTGGTGTTGACTCCACTATTTGAGGAGAGAAAAATCTTTACATGTGTTGCTATCACCAAACTCGAAAATAGTTGTTAGATAAATGTCAAGTTCAGGAGATGAACCAAATGATCCTCGATGTCTTTTTTGTCTTTGCATTAAGACACGATCACTCACACTAATTTTAGATGCTTAAACTTGAACTGGACTACTAGAAATAGAAGAAGAAGAAGATGAAGAAGTAGAAATTTGGACATATTGTCTAAATTCCTCAAATAATTCTATTAATATTCTTCTAACTTGATTAATTATTGAATCAATATTAATTTCATTATCATCAATCATATTTAAACATCCATAATAAACACTCAAATAATCATTCAAACCATCTAATTTACATCTGGGATCAAAAACACATGCAACAAGATTAATTAGTGGAATATTTTTAAATTAATTTAACCATTTTAATTTCATTAATAAAATTTATTCTTTTATAACAATATCATTCTCATGCTTTTGTAATGCACTAAAAATATTAATACATTCAATTAATAATAAATAAGACGTAGGATAATAAACACCACTTAAAGTATAAGTAGCATCATTATAAACTTTTAAAACATCTAAAAGTTTTATACAAACTTCCCAACTTTGTGGATATAAATTAATTTGTGGCACATTATTGGAAATAAATGTGTACAATAAATCTCTATATCCAAATGACTCATTTAATAATTCATAAGTTGAATTCCAACGAGTTGGAATATCTCTTGGAAATTCTTTTGGTTTTTTACCATATATCTACAAAAATTTCCCCATACTTTTAAAACTTTTGGATGTGTCCATAAAAATAAAATTATTTTTTTAATTGGAGAAAGGAGCACATTCAAAAATTTTAACCCATCTTATACATATAAATTTAAAACATGACAAGTACGTCTAACATGAAAAGATTTTCCGCCAATATTTGGTTGACAAATATTTTGAAGATCATTAATTGATGTGGTATTTGCAACCGCATTATCAAAAGAAATTGAAAAAAAAAATTCACTAAACCATATTCTTCTAAAATATTTTTTATCATTCTAAAAATATTATCGGCGGTATGACGTTCATCAAAAACTCTAAATGCAATAATTCTTTTTTGCATGAACCATTCAACATAACCTTCTTGACTTTCTTGAGTTGGATATTCATCCGTCAAACTATCCATCATATTATCTAAATCAACAATATTTGGTTGTGATTCACTAAAATATTGTGATCTACGTGAACCGCTTCCACTTGCCATTTAAATAATTTTTTTAGAGAATAAATAAAATTTTTTGGGGAGAATGAATTAAAAAAATATATAGATATTGAAAACTAAAATTTGGAGAGAGTTAATAAATAAAAAAAATTAATAGGGTGATTAGATAAAAAAAAATATTGTAGAGAACAGATAAATGAATAATAAAGATTGAAAAATATTATATAGAGATTCTTTAATTAATAAATATAGAGAATTTATTTGATAATTGATTTGAGATTAGAGAATTGTAGCGAAAATGAGAGAAGAATTGAATGTAAAAAAAAAAAAAAAATCTTCCTCCTCCTTCTAATTTATAGACATAATTTTTTTTTTTTTGAAATTCCTATAATAACCCCCATAAGTAATTGTTATATGGTTGTTATAAGAGGTAAAATTATCATTTTACTTTTTTAATATTTAAAAAAATATATAAATAAGGGGAGAGGTCATGTGGCCCCTCCCCATTTGGCCCTTTTATTGCAGCAAACTGTCATTTTTTCGACCGTTCATAATTATTTTTTTACAATAATGTAACTTGTAAGTGTAACTTGACTTTTTGACACAATTTATTAACTTTACTTGACTTTTTAACTTAACTTGACTGTGTAAGTGTAAGGTGTCATTTGGTTCAACGTTTTGATGAGCGTTTAGTAAAAAACGCTCATCAATTTGTTTGAATGAGCAGCTCTCAGTTTTTTTATTTCCATAAAAAATGCAATGTCCCAACGGCTCCAATTTGAAGCCATAGGAACCTTTTAAAATTTTGTTTCCTTCCTTTACTATTAATTATTTCTTAACACCAACCAATTCATCTATAGCACAACACCAAGTTTGCATGTTATTATCAAAAAGTTGTAGTATTTTAAAAAATAAAATATACCACGAGGAAGAGAAAAATATGTTGAATTTTATTTCGTAAACCGTTTCAAAAACGGAACGTCGGAAATGGTAATTTGATGAATAGTACTATTCACACACTGTTGAAAAATTATGGTATTTTAGAAAATAAAATATACCATGAGAAAGAAAAAATTACGTGAATTTTTTGCCGCATGTCGTTTTAGAAATGGATGTCGGAACAGTAATTTGATGAATAGTAAAATAGTAACTTTTGCATGTCACTATTCACGCAGTGTAAAAAAATTGTGGTATTTTACAAAATAAAATATACCACGAGGAAGAGAAAATTACGTGGAATTTTTTGCTGCAAGTCATTTTAGAAATTGATGTCGGAACAATAACTTGATGAATAGTAAAATAGTAACTTTTGTATGAATTTTGCATGTTACTATTCATGCAGTGTAAAAAATTTGTGGTATTTTAGAAAACAAAATATACCACGAGTAAGAGAAAATTATGTGGAATTTTATAAGAAGTTGTGACTTGCATCTTTTGACTTTTTGACATACTTTATTTTTTCATAAACTGAACCAGAACCGTCCGGTTCAGAACCAGAATTGGCCGGTTTAGAACCGGAACTGACGGTTCACAGTTCTAGAAGAAGTGGAACTATCCCTGAACCGATCCCTCCCTCGGTTTGGGGCCGATTCCAGTCCGATTCTGGGCCGAAACCGGCCCGTGGCCACCCTGCCGTTTACTATGATTTTCCTTTATTTTACTATATTACACTATATTCGGTATCTAACATTTAAAAATTATATTTTTTCATTTTTTTTTGTAATATTATATTATTTCTTATTCTGTCAATATTTCCTTTAAAATTACCGTTAATTGACGTAAAATAATAATTATATCCTTCAATAAATTATAAATTATTTAGAGATAATTACTATTGTCTCCTGTATTTTACCATATTATACTATATAACTTAAAATTTAAAAAAGCACATTTTTACCATATTTTTAATTTTTCTAATAATTTTATTAAAATTCTTATTAAATAATTATAAATAGCTAAAATAATATTTAATTTAAAAGGTGGTTCAATCATAAAAAAAAATAATTTAAAGCAATTTAATTAATATATCTAATTGTTTAAATTTACAATTCAAAGGAAAAAATTTAAGCTAAAAAAGAATTTGGTAGATCATTAAATTTTTATACAACATAAATATTGCAAGTTAATATTTAAGTAGAGATATTTAAAATTACAAATATTTAACTAGTAATTAATTAAATTTTTGAATAAATTAAAGTTAAATTTAGGCATTTTTAATTTATTAAGGAGTATAAGCATAATTATATATATAATTATTGACCATTTCAATAAAAATATTGATAAAAATAAGTAGGGATAAATACACTTATGGTATCTAAACTTTTTTACATTTTCTATTTTGGTGTTTAAATAATGTTTTTTTATAATTAGGTATATGAACCTGCTAAAATTTTTTAAAATGGTGTCTCTAGCAGGTTTTATAAGTTAAAGTACCTATGTATCCTATTTTAAGTAGTAAATTGACTTAAATACCCTTCTTTTATATTAAATTTTATTTTCATTTTTATTCTAATAATTTTTATTTATCAAACTAAACTAGAAAAATTATATATTATATTATATAATATTTTAATTTTAATTTTATTAATTATAGGGGTTAAATTTAATTTTTTTATTCATGATTTTATTCAATTTAAATTTTTATTCACTAATAAATTATTTTTTTATTTTTAATTCTAATAAATAAAATCTTACTTATATTTTATTTCTGTAATATCCGTGTCCTAGAAACCGGATTACTGTTTATTAATGACGATTAAGAATGATATTACTTCAGTTAATTTAATTTGATGAATTGAGTTAATTGTTAATAGTATGAATAAGTGATTTGGAGTTAATTAGTGTTATGAGAAGATGAGTTATGTTGTTAATTA
>CATIWO010126428.1:0-18679 GCA_949673435.1 Macaranga tanarius | reverse complement strand
AATTATTAATTTTGAAAATATAAATAATAATACATTCAAATAATTTTATATTCTTTAATTTAAAAAATAAACAAAATAATTATTATGAAAAATAAAATAAAATAATATAATTAAAAATTGGTCTAGAATATTTTTAATGTAAAAATACAGGACTTATTTCGTAATTATACAAAAAGCGACAATAATGAATAGTATTTGATGTGTGTCAACAGTGCCACATCAAATTTGATGTGGCACTATTCACACATATCAAATTAGTGTAAATTTTGGTGTTGGGTTGGACCATAAAAATACCAAATCTTGCGCCAATTTGCTGAATTCGTTCAGCGTTTGAGTTGCCCTTAAAAGAGGATGTTTGATTTAGCTGCTGGTAGTAACTAATAGTTGTTGCTAGGACTGTAAACAAGCTGAGCTGTTTATGAGCTATTTGGAAATCAACTTGATAAAATATTATTTGAGCTCATATATTGAAGCTCATTTAATAAACGAGTCGGACTTAAATAATTTAAAGTCCGGCTTATGAAAACTCGTAAATAAACTTGTATAAAAGCTCGTGAGCTCCTCGTAATTTTAATGTATTAAAAATTTAATTATATATATATATAATATAAAAAGTTTATTTTAAAAATATATTATTAGAATAAAATAATAATGTTCATTAAATATATTTTAATTTATTTAGTAAATAATTTATTTTAAATTTATTGATGTATAAATTTAATTTATAATTTACATTTTTAAAAAAAATTTTAACCTCGTTTAAACCTGCAAACACTAAGTAACACAGTGAGCTCAGCTCAATTATAAACTAATTAAATCTAAACTAGCTAGCAAAAATTCAGTTTGATTCCACTTGTTTACATCTATAAACCAGCTAGATTCTAACGTTTTATGAGATTTAAAAATCAACAGCAGATTCTTGGAAGGCTGGTTTCACCGCCTCACTTGCATCTTGCATGCGTCTTAGCTGCGGAAAGTCCTCGACTCCAAAATAATTGGCATGTGATTATTCAACATCTGTTTAGGGATTGTGCCGATTGTTTAGCTAATTTGGGGACCAAATATCCCTTAGACTTTCATTACTTGAATAATCCTCCAATGGGACTTGTTAGCATCTTGGAAGTTGGAACAGGACTTTGTAGGTGTTGCCTGGCCCAAAATGTATAATTGTTTCTAGGCGTTTGCCTCCTTTTAATAATGCAGTCTCTTCGGGTCTCTCCTGCTAAATGTATTCTAATATTTCTAAAATAAAAGCTTTACTATTCTGGAAATCTTACTACCCCTGTTCTATTAGTCAAGCTTGGCAACCCTTACCTCTTAAAGTTGAAATAAGGTATTAATGTTAGGGTTGAGCACGAGATGAATAAAATACCGAATTGAACTGAAGTTTTGAACCGAAAGATATAAAAACTGTATCGGATCGAATAATTTTAACTCCGAACCGTACCAAATCAAAATTTTTTAACTAATTTGATATGGTACTGAATATTTTTAAAAAACCGAATTGAAAACCAAATATATATATAGTAAAATTAATTATACATTTTTCGTTATATTATCAAGTAATATATATTAATTAACATATGTATAATAATATATGATAAAAATTAATATGTTTTGTATTTAAGATATAATAAATAATTATTACAACAACTACTACTACTATATATCAATACTAACTATCAGTTATCAATTGCTATGAACCATTTAATCAATCAAACCCTAAAGCAAGAATTAAAGGTGATTGAACATGCTTTGCAATGATTTTTTTTTATAAGTAATTCTTTTTATGTTTTTATTAATTGTGAGGGAAAAAGCTATTTGGAAAATAATTAAGTGATGAAAGAACTCCTCCTTAGGACTAAAGACAAAAGATAATTATAAAACAATCATACAAACAATATCTTCAAATATACTATCCATATTTAGATCATAACTAAAGTTCCCATTAATTTGCAAATAATTTTCTTGACAAAATAAAAAGTTCAAGTGTATGTCAAACATTAATTTGCACATGGGAAATATATATTGTTCTGTTTGTAATGTAAATTTTGGTAGGAGATTTATTGACTTCACGTTTTGGACACTTTTGGTCGTATTTTTCATGTTGGAGGTAGATATGGCCTGAGACATAGGTGTGTCTCAAGGTGTGTTGTGAACACGGGCAAGGACATAGGTGTGTTGGTTACCATATTCAAACCTATCAATTTGTCCAGAAAGGTACATGAGTGGGAACACGGGCATATTCCAGGCCATGTTTGGACCCCCTTTTTACTTCAAAAGGCTACAAGGGCCGAAACACGCCCGTGTAGCGCACAGGGTCATCCAAATTCAACTAGGAAGCTATTCTTCTCCTATTTTCTCTCCACTTAAGCTATAAATAGGCTTTGTATCAATTTAGGGTTAATGCATCTGGTTTATTCTTTATTGTTAGCCGTCTTAACACTCTTTTGTACACTCTTTTACATACATAATGAAATCTTTCCTCCTCTGCTCATGGTTTTTACCCATCTTGGGCTTTTTTACGTAAAATTTTTGTATCTACTTTACTTATTTCTTTTATCGCTATTATTTGTGTGTGCCTATTGCTTCTGCTGCAGCTCTAGCAAAATGGTATCAAAGTTAAGATTATTTTTCTTGGGAACCTTATATCTTGGCATTGTCTGATTTTGAACAATGGCTTCGGTGAAATATGATATTCTATTATTGGATCATAGCACAAGATTCTCGCTATGACAGGTTAAGATGCACATTGTTCTTGTATAGATAGAGTTAGATGATGCTATTTTAGGGGTTGATCATATGTCCATGTCATTAAAAGATAATGAAAGGAAGCATAGAGATCGTAAAGCCTTAGCTCAAATACATTTGTATTTGTCGAATAGTATTTTTACAGGATGTATTAAAGGAAAAGACCACGACTTCATTATAGGTGAAGTTAGAGCAGATATAAATGAAAAAATCTCTCCTTAGTAAGATGCAGTTGAAGCAGCGTTTGTACTCTCTTCGTATGTTGGAAAGTACGTTCCTTAAGGATCATTTAACTATGTTTAAGGAAATTGTCTCTGACTTAGAGAATATGGAGCTCAATGTTGCACATGGGGATTTAGCTTTGATTTTGCTATGTTCATTACCTCCTTCTTATAGAAACTTCATTGAGACTTTTTTGTATAGTTGTGAGAAAATCTCTCTAGAAGAGGTTTTTGAGGCATTGTATTCCAAGGAGTAGGTTAAGCAATTGGTGGTTAACCTAGAGACTCATATAGAGAGTTTTGTTATTAGGGGAAGAATAACTGAGAGAGGTTTGGGGGATAAGAATAGAGGCAGTTTAAAGCCTAAAAGTAAGACCGTAAAGTGTTATTATTATAAGAAGAAGGATCATGTCAAGGCTGAGTATTTTAAGTTAAAGAACAAGTCTAAGAGAGGTGATCATAAGGGTAAAAAGTGAAAAACTTATGGTAAGGCAAATGTTGCTGAAGATGTAGAAGATTCGGATAATCATGGTGATCTTTTGGTTATTTTTGATAGTAGGGTCAATTCAACACGTGACTATATTTTGGACACTACTTGCACAAACAATATGACTTTTTATCGGGAATGGTTTACAACTTATAAATCGAGAGATATGGGGACTGTTTTGATAAGGAATGATGCCCCATATAAAATTATCGACATTAGTTTGGTTAGAATTAAGAAGCATGATGGGATCATGAGGATGCTTAAGGGTGTTCGGTATATTCCTTACTTGGAACAAAATCTAATTTCAATTTCTACCTTCGACAGTGAAGGTTACAGTTATTCAGGTGGAAATGGAGTGTTGAAGATCACGAAGGACTCTCTTATTGTGACGGAGAGGGTTTGAGGCATGTCAAGTTGTATGTCTTGGAGGGTTCAACCATTACAGGTGATGCAACCATCATCTCCTCTGAGTTGGAAAATACTACACTTTAGCATTTGCGCCTATGCCATATGAATGAGAATGATATAGCAGAGTTAAGCAAAAGAGGACTGATAAATGGTCGAATTAGAAAATTGGAGTTTTGTGAGCACTGCATATTTGGGAAATATAAAAGGGCGAGTTTCAATAAGGGCATTCACAACATTAAAGGGACACTTGACTATATTTATTCAGACCTTTGGGAGCCATTCTAAGTTCCTACTAAGGATGGTGCAAGTCACATATTAACGGTCATTGATGATTTCTCAAAGAAAGTTTGGGTGTTTTTTTTAAAGAAGAAGAGTAAGGTGTTTGCTACTTCTAAGCAGTGGAAGACAATAATTGAGAAATAAACTAGAAAGCAAGTAAAGCATCTCCACACTGATAATGGGTTAGAGTTTTATTCAGATGAGTTTAACTTATTTTGTAAGTTCAAGGGAATTGTTAGGCATTTGACAGTTCCAGGTACTCCAAAACAAAATGGTATGGTTGAACACATGAATAGGACATTGATAGAGAAGGTCTGGTGCTTGCTTTCAAATTCCAGTTTACCGAAGTCATTTTGGGCTGAAGCTACTGTTATAGCCTATTTTTTTATGAACCATTCTCCCTCGTCAACGATAAATAAGAAAACTCTGGAAGAGGTATGGTCTAGTAATCTTTCTAATTATGCCGACTTAAGAATTTTTAGTTGTCCTACCTATGCTCATATTGATAATGGTAAATTGGAATCTAGATCTAGAAAGTATATCTTTCTTAGGTATATGTCTAGTGTTAAGGTTTATAAGCTTTGGTGTCCTAAGTTAAGTAAGATTATTATAAGTCACAATGTAATCTTTGATGAAACTCCTATATTAAGTAATCAGTCTCCTAGAGGCAATTGTGGTAAGTCTATACAGTAGCATAATACAGACATGAAGGTGGAGTTTTCATTTGGGATAGAATCCATACTAAAAACTATATTAGATGAGAGTTCAGAGGTGACTAACGATGATGAATCTGCCATATCTCAGTACTCTATTACTAGGGACAGATCTAGGAGGACCATTAAACCTCTACAAAGATATACTGAAGCAAATATAATGGCTTATGCATTAAATGTGGCCAAAGATATTGAAGCCAGTGAGGAACCATCTACCTATAAGGAGGTAATTAGTTGTGTAGATTTAGAAAAGTGGTTGGTTGCCATGCATGAGAAGATGAAGTCTCTACACAAGAATGATATATGGGAGTTGGTGAAGTTACCCAAAGGCAAGAATGTTGTTCGGTGTAGTGAGTGTTCAAGAAGAAAAAAGGAATTTTGAGTATTAATGATGCTAGATATAAGGCAAGACTTGTTGCTAAGGGCTATAGTCAGATTTGGGGTGTGAACTTCACTAATATGTTCTCTCCTGTTGTGAAGCATAGCTCTATTCGAGCTTTACTTGGGATTGTTGCTAGGCATGATCTTGAGTTGGAGTAATTGGATGTCAAAAAAGCATTCTTACATAGAGAGCTTGAGGAGAATATCTACATGCAATAGCTAGAGGGTTTTATTGCTTTAGAAAGGGAAGACCATGTGTGTTTGTTGAATAAATCTCTCTATGGGTTGAAGAAATCTCTAAGGTAGTGGTACAAGAGGTTTGATGTTTTCATGACTACACTCAAGTTTAGGTGTTGCAATTATAATAGTTGTGTCTATTTCAAGAAGAACCGTGGTGGGTCTTTTGTGTATCTTCTTCTCTATGTTGATTACTATTAGAGATAAAAAAGAAATTAAAAAGGTTAAAGCTTAGTTAAGTGTCGAATTTGAGATAAAGGATTTGGGTAAAGCAAAGAAGATCCTTGGCATGGAGATTGTGAGAGATAGAAAGGTTGGTTCATTGTATCTTAGTTAGAGAGGGTACATTGAGAAGGTTTTATAAAGGTTTAATATGCATAGTTGTAAACATATAAGTACTCCATTAGCTTTACATTTTAAGCTTTTAACTTTGTTGTGTCCACAGTCAGATGATGAGATCGAGTATATGACTCGAGTCCCTTACTCTAGTACGGTTGGTTCCCTTATGTATGCTATGGTTTGCATATGTCTTGATTTGTCGCATGCCGTGAGTTCAGTTAGAAGATACATGGTTAATTCGAGGAAAAAGCATTGGAAAGCAGTTCAATGGATCCTTCGCTACCTGTGTGGCTCTTCAAGAATGTGTTTACATTTTAAGAAATGTATATATAGGGTTGTTGGTTATGTAGATTTGAATTTTTGTGGTGATCTTAACAAAAGGAGATCACTAACTGGTTATGTATTTAGCATTAGTGGTTGTGCTATTAGTTGGAAGATAACATTATACGCTTTAGTTATATTATCTACCACGGAGGCTGAGTATATGGCCATTACTGAAGTTGTCAAAGAGGCCATTTGGTTGAAGGGATTATTTAGGGAGCTTTATGATGATTTGAAGCTCATGGCATTATATTATGATAGTCAAAGTGCTATTTACCTCACTAAAGACTAGATGTTCCATGAGAGGACTAAGCACATTGATGTTCGCTATTACTGTATACATGAAGTTATTACAAGGGGTGATGTGGTTGTGGAGAAGGTTAGTACTTATGATAATCCTACTGACATGTTAACTAAATCACTTCCTTTGTCCAAGTTTGTGCATTGTTTGAACTTAGTTGGCCTTTCACACTCTCGTTGAGTTGTGTCCATAGGGGCATGTTAGAAGAGGTGGAATTTGTGCTGTTGTTTGCATTATGGAGTGTTTTTTTATTTTTGAATTGATACTTAGGAATTCATGTCAATATGGATATTGTTATGTTTATGACATGAATTTTAGTATGAGATTCATTGGCTTCGCATTTTGGACACTTTTCATCGTGTTTTTTATATTGGAGGTAGACATGGCCCAGACACTGGCATGTCTCAGAGTGTGTTATAAACACTGGCAGAGACATGAGTGTATTAGTGACCATATTGGAACTTGTCAATTTATCTAGAAAGGCACACGGGCAGGAATACAGGCGTGTTTTATATCGTGTTTGACCCCGTTTTTATTTGAGAAGGTACATGGGCCAAAACACACCCCATGTAGCACACAGGGCCATCCAAATTCAACTAGGAAGCTATGTTCTCTCCACTTAAGCTATAAATAGGCTTTTTATCAATTTAGGGTTGAGACATCTAGTTTATTCTTCATTGTTAGATGCCCTAACACTCTTTTGTATGCTCTTTTATATATATAGTAAAATCTCTCCTCCTCTGGCTATGGTTTTTACCCATCTTGGAGTTTTTTATGTAAAATCTTTATGTCTACTTTACTTATTTCTTTTATTGCTATTGTTTGTGATTGTTTGTGTGCGCCTATTGCTTTTGCTGTGACTCTAATAGATATAAATAAAAAAATACATAATATTATGTAATATAATAAATATATAACTTTTATTGATATTGGACAATCTTTATTAGTTTCCAGATAATCTTTATTGAAATATAATGACATTACATAACTTATAACATAAACCCGGTTCTATACATCATTGATAAATCAAGAAGGTAACTGGAGTTGTTATTTCAATAAGTTAGATTAATAGATGGAGGAGGATGTATATAGAATAGGGATCAATTGCAGGTTAATTTTTCTTCTAACCAATAGATCAAAAATTTCAGTCATGTCTAAAGTTTCAAGATTCTATTAATCAGGAAGTTTCCAATCAAAGAGGTACAAAAACTGTGCAAGTAGAAGTAATTTTTTCTGTAGAAACTATGCAAATAGGTAATCAAAGTGCCTACATCCATACTTAAACATTGAAATTTCTTTCTGCAGTTTTGAGATTTACAGGTTTGCTACAATCTTGATGCATATTTCCAATCTTTGCTTGCTATCTTGATGCATGTTTCTAATCTTTGCTTGCCAAGGTTCTTTTTGAAATTTCTTTCCAAATCAAACAAATTTTAGTAGGTATTCATTATGCTCAATCATTCATTAGTTTAGGTTATATTTTAGCGTGCATTCATGTAGAAATATAGGTGATTTAGAGTGCTTTTATGCTTTTACTTGTTGTTGGTGATCGTGTAGGAGAGAAAGAAGCAAAAAAGAAATCTAAAGCAGTTGAATGAAGGAGCTAAGGATCAAGATTTTAGAGTGTCGCAGCTACAAGAGAAGGCTGGCACCTGCCAGTGGGTGGCGAGCGCCAGAGCCCTAGCCTGCTTCGAGAGGCTGGCACTTTCTAGCCTCTGGAAAGCATCGTAGCCTACCTGTGAGCGAGGACTGGCGATCGCCAGTCACTCGATTCCTGCACTTTATGGTTAGATTCTGGGCATATGGAGGCAATCCACAAGGCAATCTAAGGGGCTTCTAGGAGCAGTAAAAAAAGGATATACATGACCAAAGAAAAAAAAAGGGGGGGTGATTTTGGGAGACTATTCTAGAATGTTGGAGAAAAAGAAAAGGAAGAAAGAAAGAAAAAGAGAAAGAAAAAGAAAAAAACCCACCATTCAAGACCTTGAGTTCTTTTCTCTCATCTTTATTCTACCTTATTCTTGTAATTGATTATAAATTCTATTGATTTGGAATTGATTTACATGCTGATTGTGGCCATGTTGGGCTAAAAACTTCGTGTTAAGGATTATGAATTCTAATTGAATTACCTTTAAATTCAAGTATCCATTATTGATTATTCATTGTGTTCATTTTTCTTTTAGTTATTGTTATTGAGTAACTTCAATATCATATTTTAATTGAATATATGCATTGAGAGATGTGGGTTTGATGGATCTATGAGCACAACCTTAATTGACCCATATTAGAGATAATAGGATTGATTAAGTCTCATATAGCTTGTGCTTAATACTTGCTATTGATTATTAATTCCTACATGATTTGGATGAGAATTATTTCATGTTTATGATTGGTAATTGATTATGAGTTATCAATTAAAGACTTGAGTGAGCTTAATTGATATTTTAGATGCTTGAATGGATGATTCATAAGTGGGTATAAAAGATTAAATTACTAATTCAATTAGGAGGATTAATCCTTAACATGTCTTACATATTAGTGGTTGTTAATTTAAAATTAATGATTAAGTTGCTTAGAGTAGTGTTTAATAGCTTTGCTTATTAAAAATTGCATTTATCATTAGTTTTAAACAAGATAATAGTAGAATTGAGTGGTGATTAAATTAATCAATCTCCAAAGGAATGATATCTTTTGTATTACTTGTGTATTCTGTGCGCTTACAGAAATTAATCAACAAGTTTTGGCACCGTTGCAGGGGATTGAATTGGTTTAACATCACGAGTGATTCTATTTATTTTGGATTAAAGCATTCTTTTCTCTTCTTTTTAATTATTTAGTTGATTGATCTATTATGTGTTCTTGCTAAGTTTGGTGTATGCACAACACCTGTGATTCAAGTTTTGAGCCTTTGATTTATATTTCAGAACTTACTAGTTTTGAGAGAGCAAATTGGAAGCATTCAAAAGACACTTCTACCATGGCAGATCTGTAAGAAGATAAGAGAACTTTGCTTAATTTGCTTTGCCGGGTCTTGGAGGAACACAACAGAGCATTGCAAGGCCAACAATCTAGGCTAACAACTTTGAAATCAAACCTGCCCTGTTGCAAATGATCCAATTGAGTGTGCAATTCCATGGTATGGCCAATGAAGATCCAAATGCATATATAGCCAATTTCTTGGAGATATGTGACACCTTTAAATACAATGGAGTTTTGTATAATGCTATTTGATTATGGTTATTTCCATTTACATTGAAAGATAGAGCTAAGGCTTGGTTGAACTCATAACCACTCGCTTCTATTACCACTTGGGATCTCTTAGCCTGCGCATTCTTAGCCAAGTACTTTCCACCAGTAAAAACAGTGAGGATTATCAAGGACATCACTTCTTTTTAGAAATATAACAATGAGTCTATGTGTGAAGCATGGGAACGGTTCAAGGAACTTTAACGGAGCTGCCCTCACCATAGACTACCAAGAGATGTTCTGATTCGCATATTCTATAATGGTGTGATACGTTCTACTAAGGACATAATTAATGCAGCCTCGGGAGGGTCTTTGATGAGGAAAACGGTGGAAACCACTTTTGATCTTCTTAAAGAAACGGCTAACAATAATTGCTGGTCACCATTGGAGAGGTTGAATCCACCAAAGCAAGGAGGCAAGATTGGAGTGGATATAGTTACATCTCTTCAAGCTCAAATTGCTTCTCTTTCTAAACAACTTGGTGATTTGAGTTGTAAGGTACCTACTCTTCCGTCTTCATCTCAATTACCTTGTGAACATTATCATATGCTGGGTCACTTGAGCAATAAGTGCACATTGGTGAATTATGGTATGATGGGAGATAATTATATGGAGCAAGTGAGTTATATGGGAAATCAATATCAGTAAAAATAGGGCAATAATCCTTATTCCAGCACTTACAATTCGGGTGGCACAACCATTCGAATTTTTCTTAGAATCAAGGGAATATGGCTTCTCATAGTACTTCTTTTAACATGCCAAGACAAGGTCCTCCGGGTTTCTAACAAGCTCTAACACAAGATAGATAGGCATCTATGGAAAATAAGTTGGACAAATTCTTTGATGCTGTCACTACAAAGATGACTAATCAAGATGAGAATCAAAGAAGAATGGAAGCTAAGTTTGATCAAATTGCCAAGAACCATTCTTCTTCTATTCATAACATAGAGGTGTAATTGGGGCAATTGGCTACTTCAATGACTTCAAGGCCTCAAGGTAATCTCCCTTCCAACACCGAGACTAATCCAAGGGAGCAATTGAAGTCTATCACACTTAGAAGTGGGAAGGAAATCAACACATAACTTGATGCTTCAAGTGCTGAGAAAGACAAGGGAGACAACAAGGGTCAAGAGCCTAGTGAGATGGAAGTGAAGATTCCCCAGACTTCGAGCTATCCAAGGAAGTTACACATGAAGATGGTATGCTTAAGTAGACAAAGCCTAAGGAAGAGACTCTTTCAACTTATACTCAAAAGGTGACATTTCCCTAAAGGTTGAAGAAGCCTAAGGATACTTAATAATTTTCCAAGTTTCTTGAGCTCCTCAAGAATCTTCACATCAACATTCCTTTGCCAGAAGCCCTTGCTCAAATGCCTCTTTATGCTAAGTATCTCAAGGACCTCATCACCAATAGAAGGAATTGGGAGGAGTATGAAACCGTGTCTTTGAATGCCACTTGTAGTTCAATTATTACAAGCTTCATTCCTTCTAAACTCAAAGATACAGGGAGTTTTACTATCCCTTGTCATTTAGGCAATAAAGATATTCCTAGATGTCTTTGTAATTTGGGAGCTAGCATTAACCTAATTCCTCTCTCTCTTTTTAAGGAACTTCAGCTTAGAGAAGTCATTCCCACCAACATGTCACTTTAATTAGCGAATCATTCGATTAAGAAGCCATATGGAGTAGTGGAAGATGTCCTTGTGAAGGTTAATAAATCCTTCTTTCTGACTAACTTTGTGGTGTTGGATTTCGAGGTAGATCGACAATGTCCTATCATTTTTAGAAGACCATTCTTGAACACCGCAAGGGCACTCATAGATGTACATGGGGGTAAGTTGACTTTGAGAGTTGAAAATGAAAAGGTAGAGTTTCTCATGTCTGAAATGATGAAGTAACCCCATAAGGGAGAGATGTGTATGAGGGTAGAGGTTATTGATGAATGTATGAGGGACTAACTTGAAGAGTTGAAGCATGTGAGTCCCAAGGAACACTATCAAGGGTACATGGTGGAAGACTTAGATGCAAAAATTTAGGGTAATGGAGTGGAATGTGAAGACCACACCCACCAAACCCACTAATTTGCTTTTGAGAAACCTAAAATCTTAGTGATGAGTGACAACCCAACATCACCTTCAATAGAAAAGCCACCTAAACTTGAACTTAAACCCTTGCCTAACCATTTGAGATATACCTTTTTTGGGAGGGGAAATACTTTACTAATTATAATCTCTAACAAGTTGACTATTAAGCAAGAAGAGAGGGTGTGTGAAGTGGTCAAAGGGAGAGCTAGAGCAATGGGTTGGCAAATCTCAGATATCAAGGGAATCAGCCCCTCACTTATGATGCATATAATTTATATGGAAGATGGGTATAGAGCTATGATTAAGAGGTAAAGAAGATTGAATCCATACGTGAAGGAGGTAGTCAAGAAAAAGATAGTCAAACTTCTTGATACTGGAATCATCTATCCAATTTCAGATAGTGCATGGGTGAGCCCTATCCAATGTGTCCCGAAGAAGAGTGGTATGACGGTGGTGGAAAGTGAAAAAGGGGAGCTCATATCTAAGAGAGCTATTGATGGTTGGAGGGTATGCATAGACTATAGGAAGTTGAACTCCGCCACTAGGAAAGATCATTTCCCTTTTCCTTTTATATATCAAATATTTAGAAAGAATTACGGGACATGCATTCTATTACTTCCTCGATGGTTATTTGGGCTACAACCAAATCTTTATTGCTCTGGAAGATCAAGAGAAGACAACCTTCACTTTCCCATATGGCACTTTTGCTTACCAGATGATGCCTTTCGGGTTATGCAACGCCCCCATAACATTTCAAAGATGCATGATGGCCATATTCTCCAATTTCATTGAAGATATAATAAAGGTATTTATGGATGATTTTTTAGTCTTTGGCGATTCATTTGATTTGTTCTTGTTGAATCTTGATAGGGTGCTTCAAAGGTGTAAAGAAACTAATCTCATCCTTAATTAGAAAAAGTGTCACTTCATGGTAGAGGAAGGGATAGTTTTAGGGCACAAGATCTCTAGCAATAACATTGAGGTGGATAGAGCTAAAACTAAACTCATTGAGAACCTACCACATCCAACTACCGTCAAAGGCATTAGAGGATTCTTGGGTCACGTAGGTTTTTATAGAAGATTCATTAAGGATTTCTCTTCAATTGCTAGACCCTTGACAAATGTTTTGAATAAAGATGTTCCATTTATGTTTGATGAGTCTTGTGTAAGTGCCTTCAACAGGTTGAAGCTAGCTTTGGTCTCTACTCCAATTCTTTCACCATCGGATTGGTCAATTCCATTTGAACTCATGTATGATGCTAGTGATCAAGCCATTGGGCCTGTGCTTGGCCAAAAAAGAGACAATAAACTCCATATTGTGTACTATGCTAGTAAGACCCTTACAGATGCACAATTACATTACACAACTACCTAGAAGGAAATACTTGCTATTATATTTACAGTGGACAAATTTCAATATTATCTTTTGGGATCAAAAGTGGTGATTTACACTGATCATATAGCATTGAAGTATCTCCTTACCAAGAAGGATGCAAAACCTAGACTCATTCAGTGGGTTCTATTATTGCAAGAGTTTGACTTAGTGATCAAGGACAAGAAGGGGACTAAAAATGATGTAGCTGACCACTTGTCAAGATTAGAAAGCCATCCTCATAATAATCAAGATAAGAAGGAAATTGACGACAGCTTCCCCGATGAGTTGCTTCTAGCTATTCAACATATTGCTGCCCCTTGGTATGCTGATTTGGCCAATTTCCTAGCATGTGGTATGACCCCTCAAACACTCACTCGTCAACAAATGAAAAAGTTCTTTCATGATGCAAAATCTTTCCTTTGGGATGATCCATTTCTATTCAAGTGTTGCAATGATGGCATGATCCGACAGTACATCCCGGACATGGAGGTGTGTGATGTGCTCTCCCATTGCCATGACTCCTTGTATAGTGGACATTATGGCCCCACCAAAACTGCCTCAAGGGTTCTTAAATGTGGTTTTTATTTGCCCACCTTATTCAAAGATGTAAGGGAATATATGCTACAGTGTGATCGTTGTCAAAGAATTGGCAATATTTCAAAAAGGGACGAGATGCCTCTTACCACCATACAAGAAGTTGAGTTGTTTGATATATGGGGTTTGGATTTCATGGGGCCATTCCCTTCCTCTTTTAGGAATTGCTACATCTTGGTTGGGGTGGATTATGTCTCTGAGTGGGCGGAAGCTATAGCATCGCCTACCAATAATGCTAATGTGATCATTCGGTTCCTCAAGAAGCTATTCACCAGCTTTGGAGTACCTAGAGCCATCATTAGTGATGAAGGATCTCATTTTTGCAATAAATATCTATAGAATCTCCTTAATAAATGTGGTGTTCATCACAAGATCGCCACTCCATACCACCCTCAAACCAATAGCCAAGCGGAAGTAACCAATCGAGAACTCAAAAAGATTTTGAAAAAAATGGTTGGTACTTCACGAAAGGATTAGGCTTCCAAACTTGATGATGCTTTATGGGCATACCGCACCACTTTCGAAGCTCCAATTAGCCTTTCTCTATACCGACTTATTTTTAGAAAAGCATGTCACCTTCCCGTTGAGGTGGAGCACCGTGCTTATTGGGCTATTAAGCTACTAAACTTTGATAAGAAGATAACTGGTGAGAAGAGGATGCTACAACTTAATGAACTTGACAAAATCAGAATGCAAGCTTATGAGAATGCAAGAATTTTCAAAGAGAAAACCAAAAAGTGTCTTGATCAACACATCAATCATAAATCTTTTCATGTTGGTGCTCTTGTATTAATTTTTAATTCTTATTTGCATCTTTTTCTAGGAAAGCTCAAATTGAGATGGAGTGGTCCGTTCATCGTAGTCAAGGTCTTCCCTCATGGTGCCCTCGAATTTAAGAATGACAAGGGCGAGACTTTCAAAGCTAACGGCCAAAGGTGCAAGCCATACTATGGGGGCATTCTCCCAAAGGAAAAGGGTGTTTTACACCTTAGCAACTCCCTTTCTGCATTGTCAGTTTGAGTTTAAGCCATTATTTAAACATATATATATATATATAAACATTCTTTTGTGTTTAAAGTGTTTCTTTCACATTTATGGTTAATTTAAGTGTTTAATTTTTCCCTTCTTTCATCGTAATTTTTGTTTTAATTTTTCTAAAGTTTTAATTTTGTGTTTCAAAAAAAAATTCTTATGTTGCTGTCGCAAGCACTGCTAGTGCCTGGTGAGCGCAAGTAGGTCTTGCGAGGTAGGCTTGGCACTCACTAGGCACACCAGTCTGCGAGTACGAGCTGGCAATCGCCAGTTGGGCACAACTATTAAAAAAAATTTATATACTCATTCTCTCCTTTCTCTCTTCCCATTTCAAATCCCTAATTTTCCTTTTCCCCCATAGCCAAAATTACCTATTTTCTCTCCCATTTTCTTTGTTTTCTTTACTAATCCCTTCCTTTTTTTCTCTTTTTTTCTTCTCCGCCATCAAATTCATCCATTATTCTTTTCATTCTTCTTTCCCCTTCCTCCATTTCTCTTCCTTCTGCCAAAACTCTTCTAATCTTTCTTCTTCCTTTAGCCCTTTCTTTCCATTCTATACCTTAACCATGCCAAAGCAAAAATAAAGAGCTAAGAGAGGTAAGCTTCCAGTGGAGGAGGAAGAGGAGGAAGAAGCAATCCCCATTCCACACAATGATCAATCCAGCGACTATAGAGCCCCATTTCCTATCTACTTATCTACGGAAGGTTTTAGGTATGGATTTCTTATTAAAAAACCCTCTTTTTCCACTTACAAGTACTTTGATGATTCCATTTTAGCATCATTACAACTTAAAGATCAAATTGATTACTTGTGTGCTAGATTAGGGTGGAAGAAATTTGTATCATTGCCATATCATTCATATAGGCATTTAATGTTAGAGTTTTTCACTACACTCACTCTCATAAATGATAGCCATAAGAAATTTTAGTTTAGATTAGGGGGTGTCGATTATGCTTTGGATTATGAAACTATGTTTCACATTTTGGGTTTCCTAAAGGTGGTGTATGTGACCCTCCATCTCAATACCATGCAAAAGACTTTTGGGCTTATCTCACGGGAGGGGATGTTTTGAAAGATAATCAAACACCCCCTAATGGCCTCATTGTTGATCCCGCTTACTTAATCATGCATAAATTCATGCGGATGGCCATTTTAGGAAGACTAAGAGTAACAAAATCTCCTGTCATGAGCTTTTAATGTTACGGTGTATGCACATAAAAACACATATTTCTACCACTTATTTTATGTTGTACACACTGTGGCAGGTTATTCAATCCAACAAGTCCGCACTCGCCATAGGCCACATCATCACCGAATTGGCTCTTCATTTTCGTGTCTTCGATCTGAAGATCACAAAGATAGAGCACATTGAGGCAAGCCTTATCAACAATCAACTCCTTATTCGAGCCAGAATTATCAATTCATCTAATGTGATGCGTGCTAACACAAATCAGAGATGTTACTGCCTTAATCAACCTGCCACCGGAGCCTCTGCAAGTGTTTCCACAGCTGATGCACCTCTTCCCCCTCCAATGAAGTTGGTGATGATAATATGGAGCCGACTCCCGACCCTCAAGGATGGCAAGCAGTGTTAAGTCATTTTGAATCCCTTGAAGATCGCATGAACAAGCGTTTTGACGCAATACATCAGGACATTCAGAGACAACATGATGATATCATTTAAGAGGTTCATGATCTTCAAAATGAGCAATACTACCACAACTATAAGCTTCGTCATTTTATTGATATGTTCGACATCAAAGTGCCTTCTCCAACTCTTTCACCACCAGATTCACCTACAGGGAAGTCCTAAATCATTTCTTTTCTTTTCTTTTCATTTCTTGTGTCTTGCATTTTAGTTACATTGTGTGCATTGTGTTATTTTGATGGTGCATTTTGTGTATAACTTCATATTGAGGACAATGTGCAATTTAAGTGTGGGGGTATATGGGAGATGCACTACTTTATTATTCATATTAGTAGCATACTTCACAATGCATGTCATTTAGATTTAAATGTAGTTGTAGTTTAATATAGACATGCATTTTCATATTATAGGTACATGCATTGGATTGTTGCATAATTAAACCCAAACCTCTTCAATTGAATTTTTACAATTCATCAATGCCATGAGTTGCTCATATGGGAATTATTTTTCTTAATCATTGTTTGGTGAAAACTCTGCAAGTATACAGAATCAACAAGTAGTACTAAAGATATCGTTCCCACAGAGATTTTAATCTATCCACCTATTAATTTACTTCTAATTGTTTAAAGCTTCCAATTATAATGATCGATTTAATTATAATTAACTAAAACTAAAATGACAATATAAATCCTAATTATGAATCAATTAATAAAATCTAAACAACCATTAGGAAATTAATTCACTTCACATTTATTAGCCAATTTCCTTCCCTAAATTCAATTATTCATGCAAATTCTGAGTGATCTAATTGTCTTAATAACCTTTCTCAAGGCTAATTAACTTACTCTATAATCTTTAATTAAGAACATGCAACCCAATTCTCATTGCAATTATAAACTCTAATTAATCTAATCACAAAGTTTAATCTCAACTCTTAAGGAATTTAATTAATTCAATCTATCTCTAGTACTGAACCAATTTTACTTATGTTTATAGTTCCATTAAGACTATCATCTCTCAATGTATAACCTCAATTATAATCATGTCAATGCTGGCCAAACACAAACAAGCATTAATCTCAATAAACATAATTTTGCATGAATAAAAGATTTATTAAAAAGGAAAACTTGACTAATTCATGTTCAGATCCTTAATCCCCTAATGAATAAAAGCCTAGCCTATCATAATAAAACTAAACTCTAAAAATAAGTAAAAGAAATCCATCACCAATTATAAGAATTAAGAAGAAGAAATAGAAATTCAATCTTTTGATATCTCCAATCTTCAATCTCTAATCTTGATCTTCAATAATGCCCTCACGGTCCCCCTTTTCTTGTTAAAAGATGATTTTCTACGTGGTCTCTCACTCCTTTTATATCTCCCCTTCAATTCCCCTTAGATTAAGGTTTAAAGAAGTCAATCTTATCCTATCTCTTTCACATGCACGGCCATGTAGATTACCTACACACCTGTATCTTTCATTTACTCAATATCTGGGCACCTACACGGCCATGTCCCGAGCCGTGTCTCAAGTGTATAAAATTAGCAGCACATCACACGGCCTAACACACGGGCATGTACCGACCCGTGTTCAGGGTATATAAATCTTCCAGCAACATACACGGGCAGACAAACAGCCATGTTGTAGCCGGTGTTCACAATAGCTTAGAAAATTGACTTCAAATGCTCCCGATCTTCGATTAATCCGCAACCAACCTTAATTAATGACCTACAAACATAAATTAAATATAAATATTGTATCTAAACATGAATTAATACAATTAACACAAAATTAGCACAAATTCCATACCTAAAACATAACAAAATATACCCTAATCAAACTCCCCCATACGTAAGCATTTGCTTGTCCTCAAGCAAAAATTTACTCAACATCTTATCACTAACATGAACAAAACTCAAAAATTACTGTCACTTGCACATTTAACACATTCTCTATTTAATATGTACCTTATAACTCAAAAGCCTAAATGATAACTCAAAAACTAAAGGATTCAACAAATTACCACGTGAAAAGCTATCCTCTTAATTACAACCAAAAATTTTACAAATCAATATTTAACTAAAGCCAACCATTAACCTTATCATATTACTTTTTATCATTTTTCCTTAAGTGCATTTTACGCTCCATCTCAAACATTTTTTTTTCCTTTTTTTCTCAAATCGAATGCATTAATCTCGTGAGTGCAATTTATGCTCCTTCTCACAACATCTTACATGCAAATCCCTTTAATAATTTTTTTT